>NW_022261184.1:115031-141613 GCF_009602425.1 Actinia tenebrosa | reverse complement strand
GATATAGTAATATATTAGCAATAGTATGGATGTTACATGTAGGTGTATTACAAGAGGGAGAGAATGCGCAGAAATATGGTATTAATAATGGATGAAGATATAGTAATATATTAGCAATAGTATGGATGTTACGTGTAGAAATGTGGTATTATAATGGATGAGGATATAGAAATATATTAGCAATAGAAACTGAAGTGAGGAAGAATATATAACTGAAAAATTAAATCAAAATTAAAGAAAAAAAACTCAAAATGCCAAAAATAATAATGCTCCTTTTTACAGTGGACTTTTCAGTAATGACAAATAAGAGTACATTCCATGCCGAGGTTGGAGTTGCCTTGCATAGAAACTATAGTTTATCATGCATGGCTTACTCCCAACTTTGACTTGGAAATATCATTGGTGGTCACAAAATGGAACTGTAAAATACTAATAATATCACAGGATTTTTGGAACAATTCCAAGTATCCAGTTTGAAAAATTATAACTAATGTGAAGCTACTCCAAAATTAGTGTTGGTAGGTCGTCGGCACTTTATCTGTAGGATGTTTGTTTAGGTTGTTAGTGGAGTCTTGATAGATTAGTGGTAGACTGAGTGTTGTAAGGTTAGATGTAGGATGCTAGTAGGAAAACAGTAGTTTGTAGGTAAAAAAATGGTATACTGTCGTCCAACATCCTACCAAAACTATTTGGGGTCACATTCTTTCTATTACCATCCTGTCAGATTTACCTTTCTTTTCAAAAGCGGTGATTTTTGAAAGGAATTGTTAATCTTTGCTACCTATCAAATAGTGACAGAAAAAACACAAGCTGTTCCATTAACTGTTCAATAAAAATAAAAATGATTTGTAACATTTTACAACATTTACAACAACAACAACAGTTTATAATTGTATCAAATATTTGTACACCAATAGTGATGCACTGAGTTAAAGAAAAGTACAAATACATTATTATATATTGATTAACAGATCAAAAACAGTTTTCCGTGTTTGATACTCTGATCAAAACATGCGGCATGTTGATAGAACACGAGAGGAGCATAGGAAACCATGATGCTTACCGGAGTGGTTTCCAGCTTCTCATGTGTTCTCTCAACATCCCGCTTGTTTTGATCAGAGTATCAAAAAACGTGAGCATGTTTTGATATTCTCATCAAACATGGTTTTCAACCAATCGTAGCGCATGTACTATCCTAATTATCTCATAATATTCATTCAATTCATTCATGAAATAAATTGGAATAACGTTAAAATCAGTTTTAACAGTTTTAAAACAATTTCACTTTTAAATTAATTTGCTTGCAATTAAGAGCAATTTTTAAATCAAAATTTAGCAGAATTAACTTTTATGTAACCTAAAAATGCTGCATGAATTATTTCAGAATATACTGGCATTTTGGACATAATAGTCCTTTATCAGCATAAAAACAAGTTATTTACAAAGACATTAGCAAATCCTCATCCATAGTTAGTAGAGAATTAGTATTAACAAAGAATCTTTCATTAGATTGTCATTAATTCATTATCAGCAATTAATTAGTGTTATGACGTTAGAATGGTGTTATATGCATGTGCAGCCTGTAAAAAATGAAGACAATCATGCCGCATGCTAGACTAGTAACATAATAGTTAGGCAAGGGCTTAAAATAACTGCCGGACATCAGACAATGTCCAGTTAAATCTTTGCTTTGCTGGTGTCATTTTGACCATTAACATTGACCCAGAAACAAGGTATTACCAAACTAAAACTAATTAGGCCGGCCATTATGATTGGCGACATACTGGGTGTTACTTTAAGCCCTCTTAGATTATATATTCTCCTTTACAGAACACATTAAGACATGAAAAGCATATATGAAATGTCGTCTGAGCACAGATTACCTGAAGTGGCTGAACATCCAGTAGTTTCTTCATCTTTAAGTCTTTTGTTAGTTCTAAAGGTGTTTGACCTGTCACATAACAAATCATTTAAATAATTAATTATGGAGAAATAATTATATGGGAAAATAAAAGGGTAACATGGGTGGTGTACACTGCTAATGCATCATCTTTCACCACTGTAGTTTCAGTCACTGGTTCAAGCCCTGCAGATACCATATATATGTTCCTTGCTAGCAGAGTCTCTCCTCTTTCTCTCCCTTCGTTAACGTGGGGAGGAGGGAGACTCTGCTGATGTAAAACGTTTACTTTGACACACTGCCATCCACAATTGGGGATGAACGAAAACAGTTTTAAAACCGTTTTTTTTAACCGGGTAAATTGTACATGTAGTTGTTTGAGAGCGGCTGTCGAAATCATGACAGCATTGCTAAGTTATGCCACGCACTGGTACGACAAGCATAACGTCCTACATCGGCACAGTCTATTTTTCTCACTCTACCAAAACAAAAGGTAAATAGGCTCTGCTAGCAAGGAACAATATATGTGAATCGTGTATGAACAAAGACAACAAAATCATGCACAACATTCTTTGTTTCTCCACTAACTATATATTGTATCAATAATTTATTAAATGTCAGTCACCTGACTTATTCCTCATAGAAGTGTTAGCTCCATGCTGAAGTAACATTACCGCTATTTCTTTATGACCACTGTATATGAAGAAAATGTGAAGAAATCATAAAAAAGTACTAATATTATGGCAAATTAGACAATGGCAAACCTTTATGGCGTAGTTCCAGAAATTATCCAAATCCTCCATACCCCCTCCCCACACAGAGGGATTTTCTTAGGACATCTCCCCCTACCCCCAGAAATTCCAATTTTCTTCCATACAAACCCTGTAATTTTGTTCTTTCTCTGACCCCCCTACCCCTTAGATAATTTCTGGAACTACACATTCCGAGTTTTGAAGACTAATGTGGTTAAATTTAAGCAAAGTTAACTGAGTTGCTGTTAGCCATTGCCCTCATATCGCGGTTTTGCCCCGCCCACCCTCCTCTGGTTGGACAAGGTAAGTAGTTTACTTCCACTGTGTAAGCAGTGTGACAGGTGCCGAGGTTGACCCGTGGCTTGGTTGCCATGGTTACCTCTTGCCAGCTAGTTGCCATCGCCTACCGCTTTGCCAGGCACCTACTCTCCATYGTAACGACAAGTTAATTATTAAAAAAACAAGTTTCCAGGGTAAATCTCATTGGAACTTCTTGGCTAATGGCCAAGACAGAGTCCCTGTGGCCGGCTGAATAAAACCAGTGTCAAATTGATTAATTTTGTGTGGGAAAATGTTTGGATAAGCGTCGCTAACAAATCTGGGTATGGTAACATTGCATAGTAATATGAAGAAGAGACAATTACAAACCACCTACCAATACTACTAAAAGCTTTGGGTATGGTAACATCGTACTTAACAAATAAAACAGCTTTTTCCGTGCTCTGTTCAGTAATGAGCAAGCAGAAAGTGGCGTAAGAATGAAAGAAACTTGTGTAAGGAGAAGCACAAGCCTTAGGCGAAAAGAATCTCCTCTTTACACTTCTTTCATGCTTACGCCACTTCCTGCATGCTTTATAACTGAATGGAGCATGGAAAAAAGTTGTTTTGTTTGTTTTATCATTAAATCACTAATTTTATTTCGGTATTGAATTTATTTACGCAAAAAGAAAAACGGTTGCAAAATCTAGCAGCTCTTGGCACGAGCAGATGGCGCCAGCACTGTGCTCCATTCACTAATAAAGCACAGTTTTTGACCAATCAGCATGCAGGTATGTGTATCCTACATGTATCCTAACTATATAACAAAATAATAGTCATGAAGAAGGGACAATTACAAGCCACCTACCTATATGCTGCACAGTGAAGAGGAGTGTTTCCCAAGATATCCTTGCAGTTGATATCAGGAGGATCAGGTGAGCTAACCTATAAATGACACAACAGGATCATGTAATGAGGAATGGCAATCTTAAACCATTTCATTCTCTTGCACATTTGGGAGTCAAGGGCAGCATATACAGAGTTGTTATGCATTTGATTCTCACCTATGGGGTCTCGGGTTCGATTCCTGGACTCGAAAATAATAAATGAAATTGAAAATAATAAATTTGACTTGAAAAGCGGAAAATAGAGCATTGTGGGATTTATTAAAAGGTCTTTAGAATCTGTGTTTTTTTTCCTTCAAATCTACATGTATATTGGTAATCTTACCAGCTTTTTTAACTCAGCTGTATTTCCTTCTTTAGCAGCTGTTAGAAGTTGCTTTTCCAAATCTAATTTCATACTCTTTTCTGCGGCTATGAAACAAATATTAATATATTATTAATAGAAAAATTATGCAGATTTATTAAATTTCAAAAATATGTGAATATATTTCTACAAAAAATCAAGGCTACAGCCCAGAACAAAAGAGATTTCAAAACTGGAACACATATCTGATCAAACCAAATTTCTTAAGCCCAGCGATGATAGCAATGACAGTGGATGAAAGTTGATGAGCGTGCTGTTTATATGTCAGCCAAGTGTTTGTCAAGTGTTGCGCAGGCCTGTGTGGGTGCTTGTTGCCCAACACATCAGGTTGTCAAAATAGTACATTATTAGGCAGTGCAATTTTGTAAGAGTAAATTTACTCTATGTAATATAATGTTTACCACAAACATTTAGTGCCTTGGATCATGAGCTGTCTCACCACATCCGTGCCGTATACTCCATTTTACAGTTTCGTTCCAAGCCGAGGCTGGAGTTTCCGCACATGATAAAACATGATAAAAAATATAGTTTTGCTATGTGCGGTAACTGCAACCTTGACTTGCAACTATTATTCGTGGTCACTCGAACGAAACTGTAAAATCGAGTTGTTGCCCAACACAATTGCCAGGTTGTCAAAGTACATAATTACTCAGTACAGTTTTGTAAGAGTATTTACTAAATGCAATATAATTTTTACCACAAACATTTAGTACCTTGGATGAGCTGCCTCACTTCATCTTTATTGGCTACTTGACTTGGCGTTTTTCCCTCTCCATTTACTACAGTAACATCGGCATTATTTTGTAACAGGAGAAGAACTACAGACTGAAAACACAGAATAGAAATATTAATTGACATTTATTATCTTATTATTAATAAAACTATGTAATAATCTTATAATTTTTTTTAAATTGATACTGATAAGGAATAAAAAATATTGATTAATATTTATTACTTAATATTTATTCTTCCATAGATATCTTTTTTTAATTAATAAATAATTGGAACAATATTACCATCCACTTATACTTCCACTAATTTATTCATTCATATATTCTTTATTGCCTCATTAATTGATTTTTCTTTCATTCAGTCATTATTCAGTCATTACTATTTATTCATCATTCTTCCATTATTATTACTATTACTATTTATTATTACTTTTTGTTTATTGTGTAGTTCCAGAAAATGTCCATCCACCCCCTCCCCTCAGAGGAATTTGGAATTTCCAAAGGATAGGGGGGTTAGTAGAGAAAGAACAAAATTACAGTTCGTAATGGATGAAAATTGGAATTTCCAGGGGTCGGAGGTATATGGATAATTGCTGGAACTACACATTATTCCTTCATTCATTTTATACACAGCCAGGCTATGTGTAGGTACGAGTTGGCATTGAGGCTGAAATAGATGCCATCTTAAAAGAATGGTCCCCTAAAACAGTCACACAGTGTACTTCAATACCAACTCATCCCAGTATTTTTCCTGGACTTCGGAATGGCTCATAGATTCAACCAAGACATCGGGACAACACTTACTGTCCGGCCAGTGAATGACGCTAAGTGCAAGGCTGTGTTACCCATTCCATTTCGTACTGTTATATCTGCCCCTGCCTGTGAAACCAAAACATGAATGTTTATATACTGACAGTATATCTTTCATCCCTCTGCAAAGACCGAACACACTAATTAAATTCCAATTTTATCTGTCTTAGCCTCAATTGTGTACAAATTAAATGTGTCCTTTTCTTTCATTAAATTCCATTGTATAGTATGATAACTGTACATACTACGGAACAATACGAGTTGATTAAAATGCCAGAAGGATTTGGTAGAATATCTGAATATCATAAGATACAACCAACTATGGCTAAGCAAAGAAACTTGAAATTGGAATATTCAAACCACATCTCATTTCTTTGGCAATAACAATAATTGATATCATTTTATCATCTACTGAAGCTTATGAAGCTTTTAATTGATAAACAAAAAAGCATAATACTCAAGGGATAACATGATATGAAATGAGATTAAAACTTACATATATACCCTAGAGGATTGTGTATATTGGCAATTTATTTTTTACAGCCTTTTTTCACAGTCTTTGATAACCCAGACAACTGATTTTTTTCCAATTCACTCTGATAAATGATATGACAAATGAGAAGATATATTGCTAATTATTACCCAGTGGGAATTATTCTTTTACCAGAAGAATATGGGAAAAAAACCATTGAGTAATTAGTTTTTCAAAGAACAAATTTAATTTCTACATTAAGATTAGCTTTGACATAAAAACATAATATATTAGAATTAGCAAGAAAAAAATAGTATCAGGAAACTACTTTTTTTTAGAAAACAGTTTTAAATTAGATGCATTTATTATAACCATGGATTATATTTTATTAATAAAGAAAAGATTATTTTCTAAAAACACAGGAAAGAAAACAATTAAAACAAATTGGTTTGAAGAATAACAATAAGATATAGAAAAATATGATAATGGCTATTATTATACAACAAATACAACAAAATTGAATTAATTTACACAATTTGACTAAGCAATGAAATTCAGCAGATTGAAGAGCATAATAAATCAAAAATGAGCCTTATTGTGTATCACGACATACCTTTATGAGGGCTTCTACAACTTCATTATGACCAAAGTATGCAGCAAGTAATACCGGCGTCCAACCATTGTTTGCTTTCGACTTGCCTGGAAATAATTAAGAAGAGGGAGAAAAACATCAGGGTTCGGCTTATAGTGAAAGATTTTTTGTAGCAGGGCTCTTCCAGTTAATCTGAAATTGTGACGTAGAAATGACATGAGGTGTCATGAAGCTTGTGAAATATGACCAGCAAAAAATAAAAACATGTTCGCAATTGGAATAAAAATAAAAATATATAAATCATTGATAAGGGAAGCACGGGTGGCATAGCGGTGTGAGCGCTCGCCTCTCATCAATGCGACCCAAGTTTGAGTCCCACCAGGCTCAGTGTTGTATATGAGTAGAGTTGTTTGTTGGTTCTCTCCTGTGCTTAATAGCCACTGGCTATTAAGTGCTACCCTCATGAAAAAAGGACGTTTGATTATTGTGCATGCCATTAGTGTTTTCAAGGGCTTATATTAGCATTTCTGTTGCTTTGCCACAAAACAGGGAGGATGAGAAGCCCCAGAAAATAAATCTAGAATACAATTTTTGCATACATTTTCTTAATGGAAGAATTGTAATTAAGCTGGCTCAAACATCATGAGAAACCATTAAGACAAAGTAGCGCATGACGTGAAAAGATGACTATCAATCTAAGGAATACACTTTTTTACCTTTACAATTGACATCAACATCAGAGCCATCTGATTTCTTTTTTAATAAATTCTGAAAATAAAAATTAGTCAAATATGAGTTGGTGGCATAAAAAAATTAAACATATATATTATTAAATACTATATCCACATATCTGTGGGCCGCTTAGACCTGTACAGGTACAATTGCCAAATTTATGTTATCATATATATGACCCATATCTGCCTGGGCGTGCGCTCTTAAGAAAACCTTCGGGAAAACGGTGTGAGCAGGGCGGTACGGCTTTGAGCGAGCAGGGCTATACGAATCTGTACGGCCCTGCTCGAAACCTGCAACCGTATTGACATAATTTGCAATTATAAAAATATCTTTTTTATTTAGGGTCATATGATGGTTAAAATGCTTATTGACCGAGTTAGGTTGGGCCGTATAGGAAAATATTTGGCTCTTGGTCATTCGTACGGACATCGCTGAGCTCGGTCCATACAGCATTACCTCGAGCCAAATATTTTCCCGTACGACCCGACCTAACTCAGTCAATAAGTACAGTGTTTGTTTAGAAATCACTGATCGAAACTGGTGAAATCTAAGAATTCTAGATTCACACCGTTTCAGAGCTTACAATTTTCTTTCTCTGGGTTAGGCTGAGGGAAAGTCTCAGTATGGTCCCCGATTATATGCAAAAAAATATAATTACACTTTTTATAATCTTTGATGGAACCATTACAGTGTGACTATATCAACCAAGGCCAACCAATTAAATCTTAAATCAAATTCACAAATCAAATTGTTGATGCCGAATAATATATGAAATTAGTAAAAATACACAGGTGATTATAGAAAATCTCGCGCACTGATTGGTCAAGAAACTCACACTATCACACGATAATCACCTCGAGCGAAAATCCAAAATGGCGGCCAGCCACTTTGTGCCAGCCACTCACGCAGGTGATTATAGAAAATCTCGCGCACTGATTGGTCAAGAAACTCACACTATCACACGATAATCACCTCGAGCGAAAATCCAAAATGGCGGCCAGCCACTTTGTTGCTGTTACCGGAAAACAATGCTATCTTCTTTTTTTTCCTTTTTTTTGAAAGAATTACCTGTGTATTTATACTAAAACAATTATTTGCCTCAGGCTCAGTGATTATTGGGGAATATTTACCTCACCGCTCAAAGACTCACGTCTCGGTAAATATTCCCCGATAATCACTTCCCCTTCGGCGAATAATTGTTAAATATTATTGGTCAATTCTGGATTTTAAACTGTTTTCTGTTCACTTCTGATCAAACACACACTCATATAAAGTATAACATATTCTTTTTGATTAAAAGATATGTAAATTTGTACAGATTCTATTGTTTAAATACTCGATCATGAATTACTAATTTGTATGAAAATTTGTCTGGGTGTCCTGGTTGGTGTAGTCACACTGTAATAACATTTAATACAAAATGAGGTTAGTATCAATGTTGCCGAGGTATAACAACATTTCATGTTTAATAGCAAAACCATTGTAATATAAAATAGACAAATATTTTCATAAAAGATTATTGCAAGTTGCTTTGTGTCACCAGCCAATTGATCTCTATGAATAACAAATGCTTACATGACAATAAAGTATCGCTATAGACCCCTTCCATTATAATTCCAAGAACAACTCAATTTGGGTGACAGCACAATAATTTAAAAATCACAAGAGTTAAATCTATAAAACGTTTTTCCCATTGAACAACACAACAATGACATAAAACAAAAATTAGTTTCGAAATCAAAGTGTAATCATCTCAGAAGTATGCAAATATACATCTCAATTACATGAATAATATATTAATAATAGATACAAGCTCAAGCCTATATTTTGTATTTGAACTGCAAAATGTACAATGATGTAATAATCGATGTAGAAAAAAGAAAATCAGTAAATCTCATTAAATTTCTAATTTCTTTTTAATATCGGGTTTTTTGGTAGGTTTGTTATAAAGATAAAAAACACGGCGTACAAATGCCGCAAACAAGGGCAGATAAAGACAATTTTAATAGTACGTACATGAATTAAGCTTATCAGTAATTTTGGGATGGAATGATGTCTATAAAAATCGTCTCAAGTTTTGTAATAAAATTTGGGTTAGAAGTACCTTATTCAATCTGTACTTGTGATTTTTAAATCCCCTTGGGTGGCTTTAATTATGAGTAATTCTAATCTAAAGGTGAGATAATTCTCCCTTAAATATAAGGCTAATATTATAATATCACATGACTTTCGTGAAGACTTACTTTACAAGCTCAAAATACGTAAAACAATTTCCCAGAAGATCACGAAAAACAAATATCCTAGCGTGTCGAAAATCTTAACGCAATACAAATTAAGACTCCTTATTCAATTATGAAAAAAGGAACGGACTTATTAAATGGATAATACAGTTGGGAATATTTTATAAATAAAGTTTTCTCAACACTTGATTCGTATATGATCATGATTTCAGCTGAAAACTGCACACGTAATAAAGATGGTTGGAATTTTAAACACTCGTAAGCGCGATACGAAGAATAAAACTGAGAATTCTACTCAAGGGGTTTAAGATGTCTCTGAGCTATGAGTGTGTGTTTATGATGTCGTATTTAGAGATATTTCAAACAAAATATCGAGCACCATAACCTTGAAAAAGGCGGCTTACTTACCAACACAGTCTCCAACTCGCCGCGTCTTGAAGCCTGCAAAAGCTTCTCTTCTCGCTCTTCTTTTTTACCACCAGACATTTTGGGTCGTAGATAGACTCATTACGCAGCCATATGGAGGTTATTTGGCAATTTTGGCTGTAATGTTGGGGAATAAATGGCCTTCATTTTCTACAACTTGCTCCACTTTTCCACTTCATCGATCCATATCGACAACCTCAAAAATATCTCATTACCAGTCCCTCACGGATCAAGGGATCATCTTCATCTACTACGCATGTGCTTTGGCATTCTCAAGCAATTATTTCTTTCTTTCTTTCTTTTTTTCCTTTCTACTTTCTTTTATATAGTTTCGTTTCTTCTTGTTTTACTTTTTCTTTCTCACCCTTTTTCTAATTTCTTTCGGTTGTTTATTCTTTTTCATTTCCTTTGAATTTATTTTTAGTTTTTTTCTTTCCTTTCGTCTTTTGCATCTTTTTTTCCTTCTCTTTCCTTCTTTTTTCTTTTCTTCTCTTCTCTGCTCTTTTTCCGTCGTTTTGTTTGGACTCCTAGGGTTTATTTTCATTTTCTCGCTCGGATGAACAACAAATACATCAGATATTTTAAACCAGCGTCATAAAAGCTATTGTTCAGAAAGCAACGCTTTACAATGAATATGGCCGGTCACGACATTCTCGAAACCGCATCTAAAAACCTCATTCTTCTTCCTGTGTATCACACTTTTCAGTCAAAGAAATAAAGAAAAAAAACTTTTCGTTGCATTGAATACACTTGATAACGTTTTTCATGTGCTATGTTTCATTTCTTGTCTACGTTGTCGACGCATATCAGTCATGTTCAGATCGAGAAGAACTGGAATCTACGATGAACTACTATTAACAAACCACTGACGTAGGTCACATTTCACTAAATCACTGCTTTCTTTATTTCAGATAGAGTGCAAACAATTAATCCGTGAAACACTAATTACTAAATAAAGTAAAAACCCGCGTATAAGAACCTAGGTTTTTTCAAGCTATCCTAAACAGGTTCTTATATAAATGGTATTTAGTGTTAAATTAGGCTAACCAGGTTCTTAATTAGGTTCTTAACTTTTGTTCAAGAAATGAAATAAAGTTTCATTTTAAGTTGGATGTTTTTATTCATTGAGGACATGTTCTTTACAGTAACCATGTACAGTTATAGTGTTTATAGCATTATTGTGTACGGACTGTGTTATAAATATATTTTTGAAAAGATTGATTCTATTTTTTTCCTTCTTTTTTAAAAATAAGAACCTGTTTTAGGATTTTAGCCTAAAATGGTTCTTATGTGAAGGGTGCTTAAAAATGAAATTTTAGCCTAACAGGTTCTTAAAGTTTAGATTCTTATACGCGGGTTTTTACTGTAGTACAAAATAGTGCTAACTAAACACTATAGAAAATGGAACTTGCATGAAATTGTGCTATTTAGTACTACTAAAGTGCACTCTAGTACCTTTGGTAAGCTGTTTTGACTTAGTCATGACAAGTAAGTAGACTTCCGACTCGGCATGTTGCCACAAAGGCCAGGGAGGTTGGGAGAGGGAAGATAAACACACTTGAATAAATAAAAACAGACCGCTTGATTTTTGTTAACGTTGAAATCGCCAAGGCATCTAGTACGCATAGATTCACAAAAGGGCGGATCCGGGGGGTTCAATTGGGTGACTAGTTGAAAAATAATCGAAATAAAGGATAAAGGGATAAAGAACACCTAAAAAGGGCGCTATGCATGCCTGCGTTTCTACTGAGGTAGCCACCGCCAATGTACTTATAAGAAGTAATACACAAAGTAAACCCCTCTCTCCCTCCCCCCGAAAGTGGGGACTGTGGGGTCGAAGGTCCAGCCATTTAGGTTTTATACTGAGGGTGTGGGGGTGTCGGATGATTGCTGTTCACAGTTGCGATCAACTGCGTGCTTTGAAGTGTTGGGATTGGGTAAGGCTGCATTCATAATGTACGGCAGAGGGGGGGGAGATGCAGGTGAAATTGAGGGTGGATCGGGAAAATTTTGGTAGGAAAAATGGGGATGGGCCAATTTTTTTCAGAAAAATGGGGGGGGGGTGCACAATTGTTGGAAGAAGCTACAAACCTTGCTTAGGGGGGATCGTATATTTTTGCATGACTTTAAGGGAGGTGTTAAGAATTATTCTGCAACCCTAAGCACTCTTTTAGCGGCATAAGTTTAGAGTGAGGGCAGTTAACCCGTGAAATAAAAATTAATAGTTAACGCGTAATACTCAAATAGACACAAAAGAAAACAATGGAATTAGGGTCTACTAACGTGTGTTAGTCAAATATCTATATCACGGGTTTAATGACTTCACTCTACTTGAATATTTGATAATTACTTTAATTTAAATCTTATTAATTTACTACGTTTTTCCCCCCTGGTTAATGATGGATTATAGAGCAGTTTTTTAATGAATGGTAAACGTACGGTACTGACTTACAGCACGTATAAGGTATGACATGCCGCAGCATTGAAATGGCTTCCCATAAGAATGGTTATGATCGTATGAGTAGGAAACATACGGTACTGACCTACAGTACGTACACGGTACGACATGCCGCAACATTGAAATGGCTTCTCATAAGAATGGTTATCGTATGAGTAGGAAACATACGGTACTGACCTACAGTACGTACACGGTACGACATGCCGCAACATTGAAATGGCTTCTCATAAGAATGGTTATCGTATGACTAGGAACATACGGACTTCAACAGCACGTACACGGTACGATATGCCGTAGCATTGAAATGGATTCCCATAAGAATCGGATTATCGTCATATAAGTGGGAAACATACTGTACTGACCGGCTTAGAGGCGTTCACGGTACGACATAACGTAGCAATGAAATGGCTTCCGATATGAATGGTTATCGTAAGACTTAAAAAACATACGGACTTCAACAGCACGTACACGATACGATATGCCGTAGTATTGAAATGGCTTCCCATAAGAATGCATATCGCATGAGTTGGAAACATACGGTACTGAATTTACAGCATGTACATGGTACGACGTTCTGTAACATTGAAATGGCTTCCCATACTGAGAATGGTAATCGTATGAGTGGGTAACATTACAGCACGTACATAATACGACATGTTGTGTTAAACAGGGCAATGACTTCCCTGATTGGTTTCCCGTAATTCAATCAATCACAAAGCATGGTTACGGCAATGGTATAATCTACGCCGGGTACGGCTCTACTGAGCACACAAACTGGCTTACCATGCTCGCTGTCACACAAACGAAATGTACTTGTTTAGCTTTTTATATCATTTTTTTCCTGGTCATTCTTATTACTTATTTAATCATACATACAGCTTCTCATTAATCCCATATAGGTAACTGTCCAATTATTTTCTTAATTGGACAGGTCTTGTTGATATGGGATTAATTGGGCAGCTATATAATTAATAGGTAATGGGATTTCATGCTCCCCAATCAAGAAATAATTAGACTCGAAAAATTCCTCTGACTGCCAAATGGAACTCGGTCTACGGCCTCATCCAATTTTGTCAGTCCTCGGAATTTTCCTGCATGGAGTCCTATTACATATACTAACATCAAACTGTCCAAATCAATTAGTCATCAATTTGGATAGATAAAATAAATTTCAAAAGCGTTCTAATATTCAGAAACGCAACCTATTTTTTAAAATTTTCTATCTATCAATCTTTCTTTCCATATTCAATGGCCTATAATCGTATGAAGTCTACTTCAAAATTTCAATAATGTTTTGTAAGTTGATAATATTGTCATAACAACGAGGGAACGTTTATTTTCGCTATTGTGTGCATCTAAAGTTTGGAATGTCTTTCTATTCGTTCTTTTTTTGTTTCAATTTTTAACTTGGTTTAACCTTAACTTGGTTTCATACGATTGTTTGTTTGTTTGTTTGTTTGTTTGTTTGTACTGATGAAAATCATCCCATATTAAAGTTATCAATGGGCCTTCTTCAATAATACAATGTTATGAGCCAAATGTTTTCCCATCTTTCAATCTCTTACGAATAAGAATTGTCCATATAAGGTATATCTTAAGCTTTAGCAAAAAATAAAGGAATAATACTAATTCGATTGACAAGGAGAATAGGGAAACATTACGCCAAAAGCAAAAGCTTCAATTCTCGTTGCCAGAAACAAAGCTAGTTAATCGAAGTGTAATGTTGCTGTGGGCCACTTTCTGTCAACCCTACCTCATCATCTTCCACATTCTTGCCTCTTTTCTTAAACAATTCCTTGAATTTCGAGCTTCTATGATCAGTAGAGGGAGGAGAGACACAGCTCCCAACACTAGCGTGTTTAGGGTAGACTGTCAGGAGATAATCTTCTGCTGCAGTTGCAATTTCACATATTTCACCAGGTTTCTCGTCCTTGTAAGCCTGGAAAAGTTGGTCCACCGATGTCTTTGCTCGTTCTTCAGCCAGTGGTTTGATTCTCTCGTTGTACAACTTCATGGCATAATTCGCTTCGATCTCATCAAACTCGTCTTGTCGAATGATCTTCGAGCCAAACTTCGAGCAACACCGATCAACAGTCAAAACAATCGTAGCTATAACCATCAGTGACAGAAGCAAAACCCAGGAGATGATCTGAGAATGAGTACGAGCGTTAGAGAACTTTAACTTCGCTTTCTCTAGTGCAGAAGAACTGTTAGCAGCAGCCTTTGCCGACTCAAATGGACCAAGTTGTGCACAAACATAGAAGTGGGCATCAGCGAATGCGAGAATAAGCCACACGAATGGAGGTAATATGGCTAAATAGATACTCTTGCGTGACTTCGACCAAATTACCCTTCTACAACAACAACCTCCAGTAGTGAATCGCCAAAATGACTCCGAAATGAGAAGCGAGAGGCAAAACAGTACGACTGCAGGTCCATAGATGAATAGATTACCATAAACAAGGTAATTCTGAACAGGACATGAATAAATGTTCTCTTTGAAGAACTGCTTGACTGCGTAGACGAAGAGGGAAAGCACGAGGCTCTTGACTGGTGTCTCGCCTTTAATCGCAAACTCTTTCAGCTTGTTATAGATTTCTAGAAGGATTTCTGACGGTGAGAGCGCCATGGCTGTTTGAATGTACAATCAACAAGTCCTAACAGGGCACTACTGTTCCGACTCAATGTACACGTCTCTCTTTGCATCACGCATGTTATGTCACGCGATAGAACCCGATTTTTTTCCCTGTCACTGCTTGAGCAAATATATATAGGTAGAATTCGGTCAGGTAGCCCAAGCTTGGTTTCTGTGGTGTCATGTCATGTTATAAGGAAATGTATGGGATCATTCTTCAAAAATGTCAATAAAATCATTGAAACGTGAGATAAAGCCTCGAAATTTTACCTGATCATTGAGAAATAGCACTTCTTTCGCTCTGTGTGGCTATTTTTCTAATTTAGCCAGTTTAAGGATTTTTTCCGCCACCATGGACTAAATGCCAGGTATTTTTTTGATTTTTGACGTTTTCTCAATGAAAACGAATTTTAAATCGACTGAAAGTTACAAAAAAAAAATCTTGCAAAAACAAGTTAAGTAGGTATTAGTTTCAGGTAACCCATCCTGGTACTAACTTCGCCCAAACGGACTTGACTCAGTGTCATCGAAGCCCAAGTTTTTTTTCCACTGGAGCACTGTTCTAGGTGAATCAGCATAACAATAGCCGTGAAAACGATGCGCTGAATAGACTAGCTTTTTTAACATTRTTATTTCAACCGATTCCGTGCGTGGCAGAGATGCAAGGGATCAGCCGATATGTTCTGGGGGCCGGCTGGTCTCTCCCCTGATGCTTCGGCTAGAACATTTTCTTGCGTAATTCGTACACCCAAGGGCAGAAGGATTTAATCGCCGTCAGGTCCGAAGTCCATACGCCGCCTCAGCTCTGCGGATGTCTCGGGGGTATGGCACATTTGAATCGTTTTTGTTTTTTTTCTTTTTCTTTTTCTTAATAATAATAATAATGATAATGATAATAATAATAATAAAGACTTTATTTTACGAGGGTAGCACGTAATAGCACCGCTAATAAACTTGTGGCCCTCAAATTGAAATGTTCACTGGGAATAGTTTGCTGACCAGATTCTTTACTCCACTTGTTTTCAATCCGCAATCAATTTATTCCTCGCTATCCATAATAGACTTCACGAGTGCCCCTCTACTACAGTAGGCTAAGAATTTACAATTCTCGACTCTCCGTATTTTCTTTCTAGATAGTGTGACCATAATTCCTTTCAGTATACAGCTATTTCGAAAAAGGTTGTTATCGCCAAAGGGTATAAACAATTGATGGTTTTCACGTCGGCCATGTTTGAGGACTTAAACAAAAGAATTGTCAATGAATTCTTTTGTTATATCCTCCAACATGGCCGCCATGTCTTTTGTTATTTAATTCTCTTGGGAATGGGTGAAACCATCAATAGGTAATAAGCGAAAAGCGATAGGAGATAGGTCGTTCCAAGATCCAACTATAGCTGGAATAACTTGTGTTTCTGCTTCTTATTCTCGTCAAGACCATGGACCTTAGTGTTGAGACAGATTCAATGTTCTTTGTAGTCGACGGAACCATTTCCATGTCGGATGACCATCGCCAAACGGTTTTTGAAGTAGGGCTGTATCAGTACTGCGACCACTGCATGTCTACACAAAGGGGCTAGCATTTCCCAGTCCCAGCTCACAAATACACTTGCAGCAAAATATGCGTAATTTTGATATGTTTGACAGCCTGACTAAAAGGTTTAGTCAAGTATTCGACACCTGCGACTAAAATAGAACAGTCAAACGTCATATAAAATGCACAAAACAGTGGCGGAACGAAACTTAAAGGTAAATTAAACATTATAACAGCAAATATTTATCATTTCGTGTTCAACATTAAAATTCATATAAGTCATATTTCTATTACCTAAAAGATCAAACCTTCAAAGGGGGTTCCATGGACCCCTTCGACCCCCCCCCCCCCCCCCCCCCCCCCTGGATCCGCCACTGCAAAAATCAGCAAAATTACATCTCGATGCTTTCAGCCAAGAACGGCCCAGTAATTAGTTTGGGCTCCCTGTATATTTTGAGACATGGCAATCTACTTAATGTCCGGTGTCTTCGGGTCATTAATCAGATTACATCACAATGAAATATTACGCAGTAAAGGTTCTATCTTTATTTATCGATTGGTGTCGGTTACAAGTACACACGGGTCAATAGGCATCGTATTCCAAGACATTCAGTTCTGGTATTATGCATTTCTTATGGATCGCTCGCAATATCTATTGATGGTTTTCACAGCCGCCATGTTGGATGAATTTAACCAAAAGCTTCGTCATTGTTTTTGTTTTTTTTTTTTTTTTTTTTTTTTTTTTTTTTTTTTTGTTATATCATCCAACATGGCTGACGTGTCTTTTGTTATTTCGTTCTTTTGGGAATGATTGCAAACCAGCAATAGAGGATCGACCTTCTCTACTGCTATAAAAGATAGAGTGATTTTCATCAACGCGTGAAATAAAAAGCACTATTCAACGTGTAATGGTCAAATAGACACAAATTAACTGAGAAAACAATGGAATCAGGGTGTACTCATTTTTATTCGCCGAAGTCGAAGTGAGTATTGGGGAATATTTACCGAGACGCGATTCTTTATAAAATGATACTTTTCAAATGGTATATGAGGGACAAAGGGCCGGGGTGCTCTAGTGCGGGTCAACGGGACGGCTGGATAGACGTAGCCGAACGCCTTTATGGCTTAAATTACACCAGCTACGGGGGTTGTCACTTGACGGTAACATAAACATTTTGGATGAAATGATGTTTTTTTTAGGGAGTGGGTTTAATACTCGTGATTCAACTGTCATTTTAGAGTATTTAAAAAATACAACATTCCTATAATAAGTAATCTCTTAGCCGGATTATTTGACTTTCGACATTTAAAAACAAATTCCACAAGTTCCCCACCCCACCCATCTYCTTCCTGTGTTTGGGAGTTCCCCATCGTGGGCCTGGTCGGTATAATCGGGTTGGATAAGAAGCGAATTGCCATATTCAGGATATTGTAAGAAAAAGAAACAAAAATTAATTACTTCCGTTGGTGTGAGAGAAAGAAGCCTTGGAATTGCTACTAGCAGACTCCTACTAGCAACAGCAGTTTTCACAACGGCCGTTGTGAAGGCGTACCGCGTGTGTGGCGAAGAGAGGATTCTAGCCCTTTTTAAAAAATATATATGAATGAGTAAATAACTTAACGTTCATGCATGCAGTCAATGCAGCAGCTCACAGGTGTAAGCAAATACTTGGCTAATCATCACCAATTGATAAAATATTTCAGCTTGACCAGGAATTTATTTATAACGAGCAACTAATGCAAATGTCTAAAGCACCATCTCCCAAGCTTCGAATAACGTACATTACCTTAGGCTTTAGTTGAGGCAAGGACGTAATTTCCTCACTATATGTCATTCCAGGAAACTAGTCTCGCAAAGTGATCCCAACTATGCCATACGTTGTATTAATTTTACTGCTCAGAAGTTTTAGTCAAAAGTTACAAATTTAACGTTCTACGTATACGTACATACTATACACTTATTTAATGTTCGGCTTCATATGTGCTACACTCAACCATGTGTATTGTCAAATGCGCAAAAAGCTTGAGATATTAAAAATATTGCTGATCGCTTGACTTGAATGAATTAATCTGATTCCTCACAATAGGTTGCTTGTAGCAGCACAGGCAACGGCGGCTTGAAACTAAATTGGCTTGATAAACTAATCCTTCTGAATACCATTGTCACAGTGCAGGTATTCGCTGGTATTTTCCCCTGGTTCAGTCGATGCAAAACATCCTGTGCTCTTTGGATTTTCATGTTATAAACCTCAATACTATCTTCAATCTCCAGCACCCTAGTTTCTAAGACTCCTTCAAGATTCTCCACCTCTATGGCCTTGTTTAGAGCTATCGTGATTCGATTTTCCAGATCAGAAATCTTCTGCATTGATTCACGTCGGTATCTCCTATTCACCTCGTGAGCTTTGACGCGCTCGCCAAGAAAGCTCAGCCTTTCCTTCAACACTTTGATCAAACTGTCAGCAATTTCTACTCTAGATTTTGTTTTTAAGATCTTTGCTTCCAAGTAGTGTAATCTTTCACGCAGGGTTTTAAACTTGATCTGGAAGTTACTTGATTTGTTTCGGGCTGCACAGACCTTTGAGGTCATTCGTCGTAAGTGATAACCACTATTCGCGATGCTTCGCGGTTTATTGCTAGGCTCAGATGAATTCGATAATTCTTTTTTAACGATGGTCTTACAACGATCTGTGACCACTGAGTGGTGCATTGAGCATCTGTCTCCAGCACTAGGCTTCGTGCTGGCGTATGCTATGTTTCGAAATCCCAAGCGGTCATGGAATCTCTGCACAGCAATATTCCTGCATGGCGGAGCTAACACAGGAATGACTTCTGTAACCAAAGATCGGCTTTTAACCTGGCGTTCGTATCTCCATCGAAAACCAAGGGTTTTCTTTAACCTTTCATCTGAGCTAGCTAACAAACTTTCTCGAGCTTCTCTGAGCTTGTTCTCGGCGATTAGCAAATTCCTCTTGAGTTTTGCAACTTTATTCCTTACTTGTTCAACCCTCGACTTGTCACACTGTGCTCGCATGATAAGCGTGTAAATATACAAGCTACGTTCGTCCAGGACTGTTCAATTCTTTTGCTTTACAATAGACAGCTTGTTGATGTTGATGCGAGCCGGGCAAATGACTATTTTAATGAATCTYCTAGAGCTTGTCAATCCCCTGTAGTTGGTCCATAGTGTTGATGGAGTCGACACAGCCACGAGAGAACAATAGAAGTGGTACCTAGATGCTGAATGTCGACTTGAAAGGACCAAGGGTTGCATGACGGTGTTACTTACCATACGCAAATACCTCTAGAGGCAATGAAAACAAACACTTGCTGTATTTAAAGCAATGGGAGTTGACTTTTCTTTCGTATAGGTCAGCCACGTACCGACGGTTTCGAAGAGCCTCTTGTGATAACGGGGTACTTTAATTTTATCCTTCCCTTCCGGAAAAGAAGAGGATCAGACTTGAAAATGTAGACAGGGTGTAGCGTTGCGAATCGTTTTCAAATTCATGGCCAAAGGTCTTGATATACAAGGCAAATAGCTGAAATCAGAAATTGTGCGTGCAATTGCTTTGTGGACCTTTGTGTAACGTACTACTGTTCCAGCCGAAGCGGGGGGAGGTGGTGATGGGAGGGGAGAGGGGGGTGACCTATTGACTAAAAATCGTAAATTTTCCTTTTTTTCCTAATTTGTTAGGCTACCTATGGATTTAGCGGGACGGTTTTAGTGCCAAAACGCGTGTGTTCGCCACTCCATCTCTGCTATTTTCGCTACGCTACTGCTTTCATCCTGCATGTCGCAAATGTCCTTAGTCAAGACTGAACCATTGCAGTCCCTATAATAT
Source organism: Actinia tenebrosa (assembly GCF_009602425.1). The sequence continues at coordinate 120,959 of NW_022261184.1, read as the reverse complement.
TTTTGCTAAATACAGTGTTTACAGCCTTTTCCTTCCGATCTGCACCACAGCACTATATTCTTATGTCTGGAAGATGGGTGAGAAACTGGTGATAATAACATCAAAACGAGGCTAAATGTCATTTAAAATTGCATTTGTATTTGCAATTTTGTATATCCAAATTAAAAAAGAAAACAATCACTAGAAATCCCTTTCTCTTACTTTGCAGCACAGTTTTCCATACTTTGTTTTACATACTTAAATAGAGGCTGGTYGCTTAATAGAAGTTCAACTGAACATGATGTCAAACTTCTTTTATTCGGCATGGTGATACGTGGTGTGCGCTAGCGCTGCTAATGCACCGTATAAACGCTGCGGTCGTTGGGGCGATCCTCAGACCAACAACCATTAGTGAGTAGTAGTTTGGTAAGGTTCTCTCCTGTGCGTCGAGGGTTGAATCCCCCCGACGCCCTCTGCCAAAACCAGTTTCTAAATTCTAATTCGATCCGCTTTTAGCCATGAGCACGGGCTCGATAGACTAAGCAATCATTACCCTTGTGGCCGACCTCAGATATCTTACCCTTTTTGTCTGCACACCTGGCGATAATCTGTATAAACACACTTATCGAAAGGCGGGTCAATTTTCCTCAACTTTCAAGGTGTGTAAATGTTGCCTTGAGCTTTACAAATACCTTAGCATCCCAGATTTGAGACGGGTTTTCCTCCCTTTTATAAGCCCTCGGATTATACGCCCACGGTAACTGCACGCTCACTCGTGTAAAAAATGATCTCGCATTTACTTGGAGTTTGTACTGGTTTTACGTACGTTTATAACGTAATCATAAAGTAATTTGCCCAGACTAGATCATTTATGAGTTGAGTTTGTTTGAAGTGTTGTTCTCTGACTTCCTGGCCGGATCCGAAGGTTTTTCTCCAGGTTCTTTGGTTTTTCCTCCCTCCGGTAAAAATCAACATGTGAGTTGAGTGTTGTATGTTCGTTAATATAGAATGTAGTGGAAGAAAACAAGACTAACTAATAAATGTCACGATAAATAATTACTTCAGAGAGGCGGTCAGTCTGCGTGGGAGGGTTCGCGTGCTAAGTTCCGGGTGACATCATATATTCTATCACAAAAACGAAATGAAAAGAATGTCGTACTTTTCCCCGCAGGGCGAGGTATATAAACATTTGTAGTACTTGATGTTATTATTCATTAGGTGGCATTATATTTCAAATATCCTCGGGTGTTTTCAAAGGAAAGGAATTCTAGAAATTGAGCTCCATTGTCAGGAATGAGTAGGTTTAATATACGTACCTTTTTGAAAATTCTCTCAATTTCATCAAACCCTGAAACAACATCTGGGCTGCTTTAAGTCTGGGCATGGCTAACTCACAGATCAAACCCTGAAACAACCTCTGGGCTGCTCTAAGTCAGGGCATGGCTAACTCACAGATCAAACCCTGAAACAACCTCTGGGCTGCTCTAAGTCAGGGCATGGCTAACTCACAGATCAAACCCTGAAACAACATCTGGGCTGCTCGAAGGCAGGACACGGGCGAACTCACAGATAGAACCATGAAGCAACATCTGGGATGATCAAAGCGAACTCACAGCATTAAATGTTTGGGCCGCCTTATGGGACATACTTCCAAAATGGCGTCGGCTATCTTGTCCTCTAAATCATACCCACAATGCACTGCAATGCCAACTCGACCCAGTTTTTTACTCAACCTCGGAAAGGGTTAATACACTATATTTCAATTTCGGTGCATTATACATAATTAACACTTGATAAATATTCATTACTTAATGTTAATCCCATTATATTCACTAGGAACTATTACTTTTAGATATGGTAAAAAATGTCAATGACGTCGACTAACCTACACGAAACACTTCTTCATGCATTTATTTTTATTCAGAGAACAGCTTCGTTTTACAAAAACAGCCCAAACAACCAATCCCAAACATAAATAATGTAAACAAAGTCCGGCATTATTTGTCTTTACTTCCTTCGATCCACTGCCGGCATATATCAAAATAAACGATCTTTTTATTTAATTCATTAACTAGTTTACTATACTCAAATCATCCTGTTTGTCTGAATATTCACGTACAGACAATCCGCATCCGACATTCAAAGTAGGGGAAAAAATATCCGTTTGAATGAATCAAGATGGTCTCAATGGTCTCAAATTGAAAGGAATTTCCAAATATGAAAACCACCTACATTTTTGTAATTTTAGTACCGCCGTCCCTCTATTGTGACGCTGGAAATGAGCGCAGACCGAATCTTTAATTCAGTCACGTCTTGTTCCCATCTTGAAGTTTTTCCTGATACTTTCCCCAAAAGCTGGAAAAAAAATTCTTCTAAAGCTATTTGGAATCACAAATTATATGAGAAACTTTGAACTCAGAGTTGAAAGGAGATGAATTTCGAAATTTATCACTGCGCTACCAAATTCTTGAAAGTCAAAGGGAGGAAATAATTTGTGAACAGCTGAAATTTGTCTAAGATCGATATCACACTAATAGCCAATCTGAAAGCCATCGATTTTCATTGCATGTCTATGAAATATTCATTGTAAATATGAATAAATAAGAGTGACGACATGGATAAAGGACATGATGAGAACCAGAGAGAAAGTGAGAGACAGAGGAGAGAGATAGAATTGTCGAATGGAGAGTCCGTTTTACTTATGTCAGATAACAATTCAGTTTAGTAATGTAGAAAGCCTTCCACAGCTCGTTTAGCAGACCGAAGTGCATCGCTTCGGGAAATCCTCATTAATTTTTGGAAATGAAAAGGAAATGAAAAATGCTAGACAAATACATTTTTTTGATGGAGCAATACTCTTTGCCCGAGATCATTGATCAACGAATTTTTTGATTCGAACACTTAAACGAGAGGAAAAAAGAAAGAAGCCTTATTTTTCAGTTTTGAGGTCTTCAAATATTTATAAGAGTATTATATAAATATTTACGATTGACTTTTTTCTTCAAACGCCGCAGTTTGCACTAAAGTAAATCGATATTGATTAAACAAATCAATCGACACATTTACTGGACAATTCTAGATTTCACCAACAAAACTGCTGATTCGAAAGCTAGAGGCTACGAAATATATTCTTCTAACTTTGGTACTCACTTTAGCATTATTTTCTCAACTGAAAATCATCAGTTTATCTATGAAATAACCCCGAACCTACCCTTGCAGACAAATCATTTAATTAAATATCCTAACCAGGTCTTCTTCATAAGAGTATGTCGCATGTGGTTTCCAATTTTCGTATCACCAATTCACCTAAATAATCATATACAAAACATGGAATTAGCACTCTATAGTGAAATGGTTCTATTCATATTAAATTTTAAGCACTGCTTTGAAAAAATACATGCACGTTTTTAATTTCAACAAATAAAAATAGCAATAAGTATAATAATCTTCCAAATCAGCTGAAGTCAGACCATGCTTTTTTTAATTTTCAGTTTCTGGTGTTTCTCCTGTAGTGACATGATTATGTTATCATTGCATTTCTAATTTAAGTTTCAAAATTATCGACACCAAAAAACCAAGAGATTTAATAAAGTATTGTCTTCATATCAGGACAACCGACTGCCTCTAATTGTAGCCGCAGAAAATATATTAGAACCTTCCAATTTAATTTTTTAGAATATAATACCAATGCAAATATCTCGAACGGTTTTATTTTTATATCAGGGAAAAAGAAAGTTTCGTAGCTGAGAGTATTCACAGTAGTGCCATTGAATTTCACTTTCTCCAGAACTTCAGAATACACATAATTTCGTTACGAACTTGTTTGTTCATACATCCGTAAAGAATCGGATTGATAGCACACGAAGCAAAGCCGAAGAACGTATAAAGTAGATATATTTGCCTCGGTAGCCAACCATCTCGTGTAGTGTCAGCAATATCTATCGCGACACAGGGAATCCAACACGCTGCGAATCCTAAAATTATTGCTAGAACAATTTTCGACAGTTTGTCTTCTTCTCGGGCAAGTCTTGAGTTGAAGTCTAGGATTCCTCTTGTTGCTTTGAATTCTTGCTTGTGTGTTCGTATTCTCTGCATGACTCGTGCATAGCAGAATGATATTACGAGAAAAGGAATTACTATGAAGACTAGAGAGAATATTATAGTAAAAAACCTGCTTTGAGAGAGAGAATAAAACGTAACAACACAAATGACTTTGCCAGGATGAAACGCAAAGTAAGTCGTCAAGGAAAATATCAATGCAGCCATGACAGCAGTAGAAATAATAATAACTCCAATTATCATGAATAATGTCGTCTTCTTTGTAAAAATCTTCTTATAGAAGGACGGCCTCACTATATAAAGATTTCTGTTGATAGCCGTCAGTGTGATGACCTGTACGGACTGAAACACTAGAACGTGTATCAAGAATCCTTGAATTTGACAAGCGACGTGTCCAAAAGGCCAAACGTTAGTTATCAGAGCTCCTATACTTAAAGGCATTGCAGTAACAGCCATTATAATGTCAGAAATTGCTAAAGTCACGATAAACATGTTAGTTATCGTTCTGAGTGAAGGCTTACGATACACGGCTGCACATATCAAAACATTCCCGAGCAAGGCGAAGACATTGACGGTCAGCAGGCCCAAAACCTCAACCACTACCAAACCAAAGTGCCTCTTGTGAAGGTTATTCTCAAGTCCTCTGTACTCAGAGCCGTTCTGTCCTTGATTCATCTCTCTCTTTCTCCCTGTAACTGTCAAGATACCCTCTCTCGCTTGAATGAAGCTGTTTCTCTTCAGTCAGTTGTAAATGATGAATTAATGACGATAAAGCTGGTGTTTTTTGGATGATGAGTCATGAGTGGGAGGGGGTATTGTGTAGTATTTTACGCTTGAATGGAGCACCGGAACTAATCATTAAACAAATGAATATTTCTGGAATGTTTTAGTTTTCATGAACAATAAAAATTACTTTTCTTGTGATGGGTCGTTATCTGCTGTCGGACGGATTGAATAGAGAAGCACGTGTAATATCGATCACTTATAGGATACGATAAAATAAAATGCTAATAACTGGAGGAGTATGATTATAGTGGTGTTTGTGATTTCCGTACATGCACCCGGTACAATGATGAGTCAAAGAGTCTTATGGACAGAGTTCATGTAGCATTTTTATTAATGCATTTTTCTTCCATTCGGCATCCCAATCTATCCATCCATCCATCCATTCAGTCATCCATCCATCCATAGTTCAACTATGATCCATCCGACGGGTTTTCGAGATCTACAGATTATAGCAGACGAATGAGAAGTGAGAATGGGTGGGGTCATCACAGTCTCATACCAATAGTCCTTGTGCAAGAYAGGGTGGTTGATATCATTCATATGACATCAATTCGCCTTTCTGGAATTGAGGAAGAGACTGGGAACGAGGCGGAAACTCCCAAACTCGTATTAATTTGCTACAACAGATATTTCATATACTTCAGACGTCACCAAAAAATATAATTCAATGGCTCTTCGTTAAGGCTACTCCATTATTGAAAACTATGCTCCACTTTCCCAACAAGTACGAACAAAATGTTAACGACTGGTGCCTTGTTGATATTCTTATGATATTGGAAAAAATGGCACGTTTGGTGCCAATACTCATGCCATTTTTGRCATTCTCTGTTGCTCAGGCCGCATCAGTTACTTGCACGGATAAGATACCTTGTCTGGATAACTTTTCGTACGCCGAGCTGGTTTTTATTCGCGCGCGTGGCTTCTTGGCTGAAATATACTCTGCGCATGATCCAATGGTAAAACCACTGATATTATCATGGATTATCATGGATACTGATGGATACTGATGGATACTGATGGATACTGATAGATACTGATGGATACTGATAGATACTGATGGATACTGATAGATACTGATGGATACTGATAGATACTGATGGATAC
>NW_022261184.1:84141-96158 GCF_009602425.1 Actinia tenebrosa | reverse complement strand
TTGCTGTCGTCGTTATTGTTGCTACTGTTGCTGTCGTTGTCGTTGTTGTTGCTGTCATCGTTGTTATTGTTGTTGCTACTGTTGCTGTCGTTGTTGTTGCTACTGTCGTTGTCGTTGTTGTTGCTGTCGTCGTTGTTGTTGTTGTTGCTACTGTCGTTGTTGCTGCTACTGTCGTTGTTGTTGCCGTCGTCGTTGTTGTTGCTGCTGTCCTTGTTGTTTTTGTTGTTATTGTTGTTGTTGTATGAGTTTCATGCCATAGGGACCCTTAGGTAACTTACTTTTACGGTCTTGCAGACTTAGCCTGTCGTCTTGTTCTTCTGCGAAATAAACCAAAGAAAAGGGGTCTTTAAAACAAGTCAGAACCGTTGGAAACCTTTAATTAAGCTCAAACGTTTGCGACAGACTTCATCTTGGGAATAACGTTTTTGTATTCAAGACCACGTGTCATTCCCTAGAGTATCATTTCTTTGTTTAACGGTTGTACATGAGAAGACACATGAATATGGATACAACTCAAACAAAATTTGCCATTCAAGACCACGTGTCATTCTCTTGAGAATAACATTCTTCGTTTGAGTTGTATCCATATTCATGTGTCTTCTCATGTGTCAACCGTAAAACAAAGAAATGATGATACTCTTGAGAATGACACGTCTAAAATGGGAAAGCGTTACTCCCCAGTTAGGAGTCTATTGCGTCGCATTTATTAGGTAAGGCTGCGTTCATAATGTATGGCAGAGGGAGGAGGGGGGGGGGGGKGAAAATTTGAAATGTTCAGAATAATTCTTAACACCCCCCTTAAAGTAATGCAAAAAAATACGATCCCCCCTAAGCAATGCTCGTAGCTTCTTCCAAAAATTGTGCATTCCCCCCATTTTTCTTATAAAAATTTGCCCATCCCCCTTTTTCCTACCAAAATTCTTCCGATCCCCCCTCTGCCATACGTTATGAATGCAGCCTTATACTTGGTTAGTTACTTTTGAGATCAGTCTGTCTCTCCAAACCGCCATCTGCTTTTACTGGGATAATAGGTTCTTCCTATTACAATATGAAAACAATGGATAACAAGATTAATTAAGTGATATCAACCATACCATAGCTTAAGGGACGGACCATTAGATTTTTGGAATGGGGGGTTGGTCACTTTATTTTGTGCAGGAAATTTTTTACGCCTCATGAAAGTTTATTTCAGAACATTCCTAGAATATTTCTAGGTGCCCACGGCTTTTTCGAATCGCACTGTAATTAATTAGCACCAATTGTCTTGCAATTCTCACGAGGGAATACCATTTTAAATGAGAAAGAAAATTCGCGAAGCATCTTGGTAGTGGGAGTTAAATGACGCCATCATGCAAATTTCCTATTAAAATTCCAGATTCCCCCACATAGATATCCATATCTCGGATCACGGATTGCACGAAAATAGTAGTCTACATAAAGGGCTTAATAGGGGAGGCCATGTAAACCTATATATGTACGTACTTCCACTGGTCTTTCAATTGCCTAGAAAAAGACATTCAAAGTTAGTTTAAACTCGATTTACGAATCAATCACTTAATTTATAATTAATGGATTGATGGGTTGCAAGTATTCGTTAATAATACCGTTAACAATGGATGCTTATGAGAAATCTTTTGTTAAATGGCACTATCATGGCCTCGATGACGTAACGTGCAATCCAAAAAAAGAAAACAAAGAAAAATAGACCAAATTCAAAACTCGCACCGATGTGAGGCTTAAGTTGTGAACAAAGGAATCTGGCGTGATTCGTGACTTTTGAATCACGCCAGATTACTTTGAGTCACGCCAGATCCYWTTGTTCACAACTTAAGCCTCACATCGGTGCGAGTTTTGAATTTGGTCTACACCTACCGGTTCACGCACMCTTTGCTATAAGAGAAAAGAAAGGGGGAAAAAAATACATAAATAAAATGGTGAATGCAAAGGATGACTTAGTACTCAATGAAACAGAAAATAAATTAGCAAAGTATCATACTACTGCTTATGGATAGGCAAAGGACAAACGTTTATAAATGAGGGATTTATTTCTCGATGAACTCTGCTTTATTTCGAAAATATTTTTTCCAATGACAAATCATCTAATATAGAACGCAAGTACTGCGTTTAGTGATAAGGCCCGCGGCGAAGAACGAGGGCTCTGGCATAATCCTTTATTTTGATACCAGGATTTCTTGGACTTCCGGTAAAAAAGCGCATGCGTTCAAAGACTTATCAAAAATAAAAAAATATGTTCCCGATTTCAAATTTTTATTTTGATCGTAAGTAAACACAGAACTCTGTTTGAAAACATGATTTTCATTGATTATATTTCACTTCAGAAATATTGCGCATGCGCCAAAAAATGGATTATGCCAGAGCCCTCGTTTATCTCCGCAGGCCACAAGAAACTCAGGCTCTGGGTACGAGATTGCCTCGACCAATGTTTAGTCGAGCATGCGCAGTAAACAAAAAAATGTGATCGCGAGTGGATGTATGGCAGTTACTATATCTATATAATCAGCAACGGATCCCGTTAAAAAGACTTATTTATAAACAAAATATATATTACCGAGACCGTATCGAGTGGCTCTTCACGTTCTAAGGCCAAATTAAAGTTTATGCAAATGAACACAGTTTTGTATCAGATTTACAACACTCTTCACGGTCGTGATTTCTGTTGTGTTTTCCTCATGAATTATTAATGAGTTTGATAATTATTATTTGTATCGAAAGTAAACACAGAACTAATTTAAATCATGATTTTCATTGATTATATTTCAGAAATTAAAAATAGCTGCTTTTTTTTTACATTACCATTAGGAATGGCTTGACACGTTCTAAGACCTGCGAGAGAACGATAGAAGAATGGTAAATATACCTTAAAGTGAATACTCATTTTTAAAGTTCCGTTCAATGACCATAAATTATCAATAGTTCCCGCTCACTGAACAGAACCGTAAAGCGGAGCATTGACGTTAAAAACGCGATACCTTATAATCTATTCTTTTGGCAAGGGCTGGCTCTTTTATTATTGAAAAGTTACCCGAGCAAATCATTTTTGTTTCAAATATTCAAATCTCGTTTTAATTGCAGCAAAAGGATTGGGTTGGTCTTAAAACAGGGCGGATCCAGGAATTTTAGAAGGGAATTTTCCAGGAATTCGAGGGGTCGGCTTCCTAAGGATAATRCTGAGACATTTAAAAAGTGGGGGTTGAATAGTCACAGCCTGGCTTTAATTTTATGCTACTTATCATAAAAACTTACTGGTATTCGAGAAGAACCTAAAATCTGAAAAATAATTTATACAAAAAGATGAGTTATTTGACAAAATATATTAAGTTCGATTCCTTGACTTGGAATCAGATGTGAGTAGTTTTAAGGACTCTACGTCAATTAAGGCGCCGAAATACGAGACACAAAAACGTCCAACTTGTCGTGCAACATTGTTGCGGTACAAGTTCGAAAACAATGTTGCTGGTTTTACACCCTATCAATCCAACTTGTCACGCAGCTGCAAAATCTTTTGTTGCAAGTTGGGAAAACTTGTTGCGAAAAGTAGAACGTAGATCAACTTTCTGCAACAAATTTGCGATTTGTTGCTCGTTTTTCACCACTCGTCCAACTTGTCTCGCAACATTTTATGTGCAGAAGCGGCCGCAACAATGTTGCGCGACTAGTTAGACGTTTTTGTGTCTCGTATTTTAGCGCCTTTAGCTCGAGGGTTTTTCTCCGGGTTCTCCGGCATTTCTTCTTCGCAAAAACGCACTAAATTCCAATTCTATCTGTGAGTTAGCCATGCCCTGACTATGATCAAGTTGTTTCAGGATTATTGATAACATTTGAAGGTTTTCCCCCCGAAGCACGTGCCTCAGCATCCAATCAGAAAGCGAGCACTATATCACAATATCAGCAACAACGTATTCTGCTGTCATAACATTGACTAAACTTACAGGACTTTCAGCATGATCATCCACATCCTGGAACAAAAGTAAAAAGACAATGGTTGGTTAAGAGTTGATTAAGAGATGAAGAAGCAATAGATAAGGCTTTCAACGCTTAACTATATTTTGAAAACGGGTGGGGGGGATACTCCCATATATAGCCTACCAGGTGATTTCGGTTCTATCAGGCAGAACGAATTAGCCAAACAGCAAACGTTCGTTTTGCTCGTTTAATAATTCCAGAAGCTTTTAGAAGTACATATTTTGTCGTTGTTGGTGGGAAATATTTCATTTTACTTTTTTTTTTACTTTTACAAAGCTTTTCGCTGTTGTATCACAGCGTGGGAMAATCACGACAGAGCTAGGCTCCAAATTAAGTGAAAGCCCAGAGATCGAATCAATTTAGTAGTTGATTTTTGAGGAGGGAGGAAAACCGGAGAACAACCCTCGAATCACAGGAGAGAACCAACAAACAACTGTACTCACATACGACATCGAGATCGGCAGGACTCGAACTCGGGCCGCATTGGTGAGAGGCGGCGCATTAGCAGCGCACGCCACCGGTGCTTCCCATAAATTTTATCAAGAGATAATAGAAAGCACTTGGAAACTTTCGTTGTGACAAACAATGCATTGCGCGCCTGGCTATTTGGGGATGTTCCGCTGAATAGAATATGCATGGTTTTATCGGGATTTCGCTCTTTGACAGGATACATATTTCCATTATTTTGGTTAATATTATGGCCTGAGCGCTCGTTAAATTAGTTACAGTTAATTGACATTTGGTCGAAAAATTAGTAGTCAATTGAAAATAGACCCGTTTCGAGTTCCAAATTACCGCTGTGTTTCTTGATTACAGACTCATTTAGTCAGGCTTAGCCTCGATTTTGTGAGGAGTATTCACGTGTTCCAGTCAAGGTCCGTCAAGTTTCAAAGTGTTCGTATTGTTGAACTTGTGCATTCTTTACTTTACCGTTGGTATTTGCGAGTAATTAGACACTGAGTCGAGGCTTAGCCTGAGTAAATGAGTCTGTAATCAAGAAACACAGCGGTAATTTGGAACTCGAAAAGGGTCTATTGGGTATACCCCCATTGACACTTTCCTACAAGGTCGAAACAGCTGTCCACGGTTGCATTTTGACTCTGTAGTTTGGATTCTATCATGTTGTTAATTTTTTAAGTATTCAACGCATGCAGTATAAGCCTGGCAGATCATTTATGTTTCTGTTGTTTTGTACATTACCAATTCCAGTGACTCGTTATCAAATTCGGTGGTATCAGGATAGTAATAATGGTCTAAAGGCTGCGACAAAAAAAACATATTAAAAATAAACCAATAGTTATCACTAGGGAGGGAAGGGGGAGCGGAGGGTACTCAATGTCGCCATCCTCCACCCTCAAAGGTAAGAATCTGACATAATTAGAGATTAGAAAACCAAAAATGACCCTAAAATAAAGTAACCTAAAATTCTATTGAGATGCAACACGTACCCCCGGCGCCAGAGGCCATGTTGAATCCCCCCTCGATCCCCACCCCCCACCCCCCAAATTGGGTTTCAACACTGGGACAACCTCTTAGTTGATCTAATTCTGGGAATAGGAAATTGACAAATCGCCCCTCCCCCCCTCCCTCCCAACCACAACCCTTGATTCCCCTATCGTCCAAGGAGCTTGAAGCCAAAAGCTAGGAACAAAACTTACGGCAGTACTGGAGCGACAGAAAGCGTACCCAACCCTCCCCTCCCTCCTTGTCTAAAGAAATGACATCACGAGATGATGTAACAAAAGATACTGACAAAAACTTACCGATTCGTTAGCACAATGAACCCGCTGAGAGGAAGGAAAATGGCGGGAAAAAATTGTTATCAGTGAAATAAAAAAAAGGAGATTTCAGTTATTCTATAGACATAACATAGTACTGTAACAAGAGAAAATGAACTAAGAGAAGGAATCCCCCTATATAGCCTTGTAACCATCATGTGCACAGTTTGATGCTATTTTTAAACCATTTGTTTTTCTGCACGCGCATTTACTGCGCGCGCTCTACGCTGTTTGCTTATGTTTTGGGGGTTTTTCCGTTATTTCGACTCTGCCCTGAATATGAATGTGGACATCGAAAGCTTGGCAAATACGACAGGAAATTTAAGTAGTAATTTGTTCAACTTTCTGGAGTATTTTTACATTTATATTCTAAAGCTTTCGACTAGGACCTACATCGTCATCTTGAGGGCAGATTTGAACATTCGAACATAAGAAAAGCACAAGAAAACGTTAGCAAACAGCGTACTCATGCGCGTGGAGTAAATCAAAAGATCAAACAAATGACATCATTGGATGATATTTTTAGAATAGATTCTAAAAAAAAGCATCAAAGTGTGCACATGGAGTAAGGGGATTCCTTCTCTTAGTTCATATTCTCTTGACTGTAAATAATGCGCAACCTCATCATCTCTCGCTGATAACCTCTTAGTTTCTAAAGGCGTTATGTTGTTTACTCTTGAAGCCAAGGCAGGATTCTAAAATTTTTGAATATGTCTAAAAAAACACGCTTGCTGTTGTACAATTATACGCGGGAATTGGCAAAAGATAAGAGTAAGTAGTAGGAGAAGTAAGAATTCGAAAAGCCCAGCGATATTTGGGCGAAAAACCGATTAATGCAAAACTAACCTTTGGCTACCTGCGAAGGTTCTTGCAGGAATTATCATCATTATTATCATCATCATCATCATCATCATCATCATCATCATTATTATAGATCTCCCTTTAATAGTGGTCGCTACATTTGATTCCTGTATTGACCTAATCCCTCCAGTTGTCTAAAAAACACGTGATCTCCCCTAAATCCTTCGATTCTTCCCCTCCCCCTCCCCCCAAGGCGATAAATCGACAGGTCCTCAAGAAGAAACTGTGCAATGCACTTACCTTCTGTATAGGATCGGCGTCTACAGGCTGAAAAAGGATGATAGAAATTTTTTAAATGATTGATTTGTTACCCTCTCTCGGTCGACCCAAAGTTAATTGACGACTCTTAAGACTCCAGTGTACGTCGGTAAACAAAAGCAGAAATTAGAATAGCAAAAAAAGCAACTGCTGGATTCGAGGCTAAGCCCGCATAAACTGGAGTTTTAAGAGTCGTCAATAGAGGAGTCTATTACATGCCCAACGTGCCTTCCTGCCTTAAGAAAAAACTTACAGTTATTAATTCTCCTTCCAGAGGAACTTTCCCTCTTTCTTCTTTCTGCTGAAAAAATCAAGAAAAGATGACCTTAACATACTGGGTAGAAATTGCAAATTGTCGATTGCGCCTCACAAAGAAATGGTGCTAATGTGCATCCGATTGAATGAGTAAAGCGAATCAATTTGAGTAGACACTGGCGAATTGCGAGCAAAAAAATACCCAAAAACCAAAAGAAAAAACAACCAACCCAAAACAAAAACAACAAAAAAGGCAAAAACAAAACCATATCTTAAAAAAAAAAAAAAAGAAAAAAAAAAGAAAAACACAGAAAAGATAAATATCGAAAAAGCCCACTTTCCTTCCTTTCAACTGAGACCTGTACTCTTCGATCGAGCAGAAGTCATTTTTCTTTTATTCCTAAGGATAACCAGCGCGAGAATGGAGGGCAGAAGTATAAAAAAGACCTCGATATAGTACTATTTTGATACACAAACATGTCAGCATACATGCAAAGAGACGGTTTCCTTCTTTTGAACCACTGCTAAATCCCCCATATTGCGGCACACATACAGCCAGATAATGATTCGTCTAATCATGAATTTGAAAATGGTATCTCAAAAAGAAACTGGTCGCTTGTGGCACTATTGTACTAATGTTAATAGACCTAATCCACTGTTTTCCCATTTCAGACCACGTGCCTTTCTCTAGAGTATTTTTTTTTTTTGCAAAATTGTTTTAACAATTTAGAAAAAAAAAAAAAAAAAGAAAAAAAAGGGGCATCAGACGAAAATTGAATATGCATGCTTGGAATCTTATTCTCAAGAACGACACGTCGTCTGAAATAGGAAAATATTATGCCGATTCTTACCTCTTTGGGAGAATCGAAACCTTTTTTCTCTTTATCTGGTTGAACCACGGCCACCTCGGGTGTGTCGAGAAGTGGTCTGCTCGATTCGTCTTCGTTCGATGAGTCCTCCATCTCGACGTCTTCAGCTATACAATAGTAAGGTTATTACCTTGTAAAATTTATCTTCCAAGTACCAAGATTACCTAGAAAAGGAGGAAATTTATCATATTTTTGAAAATTGTTAAGATTGCCGCAAAAATCGCACGCACCTCAAATCGCACCTCAAATTTGAAAATATATTCATAGTAAAAATTCAATTTTGATTATGATTTTGGATAAATTTTCTTTTGCATATTTTAGATTGATTATTACTGTAGTTTCAATTTTGTGATATACAACCAGAAAACTGCCATTTTTATCGCAAAACTGGTTAATAGCATCTTGTAACTTTAGAAAAACGATAGACAAACAAAATGGCATTTACTGAGTCAAGTCCGTAATTTATCAATTTGTAAACAGGGATCTATTTAATGGATAACAAAAAGCTTTTACTTTCTAAGAATAATACTAAAATAAATATCAACATGCGCTTTCAACGGATACATATCGCGTCAGAATGACTAAAATATAATGACTCTTAACCAAGAGTAATGAATTTTCGATAGTGGTTTCATTATATATTGTTTCATTTATTTTACCAAAAAAAAATTACACAGATGTGTAATATTTAATAAAATGGACGTACTATGATAATCAATCATGCTCTTAAAATTAAACATGTGATTGATCGAGTAAATTGTAAATTGTTTTGTGTTTTCTTCATTTTTCTTGTTTGTGCACTTTCGCCCAAAAGTTAACGTTTCTGACTACCATCTAAATCTAGCCAAAACCACTGCACAACTAGAGTTGTCCAAACCGTTTTTGTTTTAGACAAATGAAAACCTTCACGCTTCACAAAACATCGCCACGACATCTGTATAATTGAATAATTAATAGTAACAAGTTTTTGGGAAAGTCCATAAAGTGAGGCCTTAAAATCGATTGGGAATGATAAATAATGATTAATAATGGACAGCAAATTAGGAGTTTTAGAGACAATTGAGGACTGAAAAAGTGATATACATGTTTAGGGATAAAAATCGATAATTTAATTAGTTTTAGGGATAATCTATACTAAAAAAACTCCTTATTTACTGTGAACAGATAGTAAAATTTGGGTTGTTTTGGGTTGTTTTAGAAATAAGGGACATCCTTTCTCAGCATTACTAGTAAAAGGGATAGATCCCTGTTTGAACCCCTTTTGTAGAGGGCTCCCTACAGTCAGAAGCTTGAGAGAGAAATTAAATGAGTAAATGATGACAAGCGAGGTCAGATCAAACAATGAGTTTACTATGGGTCAAACTACTTCCTTTTTGGCCTCTATGAAAAAAGACAGTTTAGAAAGTAACTTGTGAACAGCCAAAGTTAATAGTCAATTATTGACCAAAAAAACCCCGGAATTATCAGTGCATATTAAATAAAGAATTGACAGAAAATTAATCACACGGCTTTAAGTATTTGTTTATTAAGCTATTAGTCTTACCTGGAGTTATAGTCTACAGTTTAGGTACCGAGTTTTGACGTAGAAATATATAACCAACTCCTGTGGCTTCGCGATTTTGAGTTAAAACTTTAGTCTGATATTTTATGTTATGACTGAACACTCTGAATTCTTGTATTGTGCGCTTATAACTTCTCAACCTTTGCAATATATCGTCCCGAAGTTTCCTAAGTCCTCCTCAGCAACTTATCACTCAAAATGAGATCAACACGTATGTCATCAAAATGAGATGTTGGGGCTGCTGTGGTAGGCCAGGATGCTGAGAATCAACATGGTGGACGAGAGAAGAAGATGGAAAGAGTTCAAACAATTAATGACATTTCAACGTTTTTAGAGAAATCAAGAGAAGATCTTTACCAGATTTTAGACAAGATAGGATGGGATAAAGAAGGATTAGAGAAAGTAGGTATTCTGCTGTGTTTTTTTTAATAATTCAATCTTTATAGCTTGACATTTTATCAGAACAGTATTTTATATTTACAGCTGTATTATGGGAAAAGAACGACAAAGAACAAGCTTAATATCTCAGGACTACCTTATAAGAAAATGAGCTTAAAGGATTTAGAAAAGATATTTTTTATTGTGGCGAGGGCTGGGGCTTCATAGGGGAGGGTCGTCAGTAATAATACGAGCTTTTCTCATGTGTACTTGCTCTAACTTATGATTATTACACGTGACAGTCAAAGGACATAAATCGTCTAGCCCCTAGTTAAGACTTCATTATTCGATTCATTATTGGAGTTTTCAATTCATTCTTCATTTTCAATCATCTGTTAATGCATCCCCCCCAAGCCATGACAAAGATGTATGGCTCCATGTTCATTAGGTGGTCGAATGCAGTTGAGCTTATCATCGATTGGCTAATTCTGCACTGGTTTGACAGTTCATCATTTTTTATCGTCTCAGACGTCCTTTAGAGTTCAAKATTTGAATTTATTATTTTTGGTTTCATTAATGGAAGATTGAAACAACCAAAAATCCAATAATAAACTGAATAATGCAGTCTTAGGGGGCATGGTTTATGTCCTTTGACTGTAACTGTATTCATTTTAAAAGGATGCAAAGAAAGCTGTTTGTCCTATTGATAGCTCACATGTCATGCCAAGTTCATCTTTAGCTGACCACATAGAGAAATGTAGATTGAAGAAAGAATTTGTAGACCCAAAGGTATTCTATAAAGTTATCGTGACAATGGACCCTGCTTAAAATTGTCGTGAATGTGAAGCTAGTATGGAAATACAATAGAAATGCTACAAATTCTACTAAGTTTCTTTCATAATTTCATGCTAGCCTAGCATTCAAGAATGTTTTGAGAAGAGTCCATTCTCTACATGATTGAATAAAGAAATTGTCAATATCTGAAATTAAACCTCTTGCAGGGGCGGATCCAGGGGAGGGGTGCAGGGGGTGCGCACCCCTCCCTGGTTCAACTTTGTGCCCCAATTCAAAGATAACCAATACTGTTTTTCCCTTTGATTCTAAGGGGTGCACCCCTCCCTGGGTTAACTTTATGCACAGCACCCCTCCCTGAAAAAAATCAAAGATCTGCCCCTGTCTTGGTTAATCAAAGTGAAGACACCACTCAGACTAACTCATTGATAAAATTAGAATTTAGTCAGATAGTTTTTGCAGGAGAAGAAAAACCACAGAAGCCAGCAAAAAACTCTTAAAGTGCAAATGAAACCTTCGACAATACATTCAGTACTGGTTCTGCATGAAGGAAATAGTTGAATGATAAAATATTTCTTGATTTGATTGATGCCTCTCTAAGTTATGAAGGTTTATACTTCCAATATATTATGATGGTGACGTCAGGTAAGGTATTTTAGTGTTTTTGTTGTATCTAGCAATACTAAATGCTGGCCATTTTGAAAATAAAAATTTGAAATAGCTTTCATGTAAAACAAGAGTAAAATAATGATGCTTCTTAAATACTGTTTCTATAAACCAGTCCATAGATGTATATTTAATTAAGCCTTCATAGACGTCACGCCTATTAGTATATTGGAAGTATAAACCTTCATAAATTAGAGACGCATCACTCAAATCAAGAAATATTTTACCATTCAACTATTTACTTTGTGTACAATCAGTACTGCATGTATTGTCAAAGGGTTCATTTGCAATTTAAAATCAAGGGAGAAAGTTAACAARCTTAACTCACATATGATTCTGAGTCTATAGGAATCAAACCTAAGACCCCAGGAATGAGAGGTGTAGGACACTTTCTCTCTGGTTACCCCACTCTAGATACCACCTTTTCCTACACCCTTGTCTTGAGAGACAACAAGAAAAGAATAATTTCTCTATTTTTTGTTCACAGGAGGTCTGCCCAAGTTCCCACTTCTTTTACAAAAATTCATTGGCTGTTGTACCAGTATTGATAGGTACATATAATATTAATATTAGACATGCAAGAGAGAGGGAGGAAAACCAGAGAAAACGGAATAA
>NW_022261184.1:56439-83994 GCF_009602425.1 Actinia tenebrosa | reverse complement strand
GGGGGGGGGGGACTCTGGGTTAAAAGTATTGTGTATGCTCATCAGAAATTTCCAGGATACTCCTAAAAGATATATACCTAACGTCTTTTGAAAAGGGCATGCTTGGATGATTTTTTTAACCCTAAGAGCCACCTTAAAAGAAGCAAGAAAAGATATGCTAAAATTCAAAATTCTAATATTCTAAAAAATTCTAAATTTTGATTTCAAGACCCTTAAAAAATACAAGGAACATACGTGATACTTTTACCCCGGAGTCACCCCCTGGGCTGAGACCCCAGAGGTGCGAGGCAACTGCATTGCCTCCACACTATCCTGGATTCCCTAAAGTGGATGCTCCCACAGTGTCCACAATAAAAAAAATATATTATATAATCGCTCAGTTAACTTTTAATTCTTTTTTAAATCAAAACAGATAAGAAAAAGTATGAAAGTTTTAAATGCATTAAGAAAGAACCTGATAGGTATGTGAAATAAACTACACATTAATATTACCATTGTTACCTTTGCTCTAGTACATTTATAGTTACATTAATTTGAAGTCTTGTCACAGCTATTAAATACGAAGACTGTGTCCTCTATAAGAACTTAGAACCCAACTTTGGGCACTTTTTCATTGGGGCACTTTTTCATTGTCTGGTTTTTATGATTATGTTATAATTTTTGAATAGGTAACTTTGACATGTAAGTCAATTTTTATTTCTTTTAATCAATAGGGAAACCAGTGCTGCAAAAGATGGAAACAAGGTAGCAAGTCATATTTGACTTTTCTCCATTACTGTATTGCTGTATTACTGTGCAAAGTTTGTAGGGAGTCAGTAAGATGTTGGTACAGTAATTTGGTACAAGTTGGTAGAATGTTGGTGTAATATCTGTAGAGTGCTGGTAACGGATTAATGGTGTTGGTAGGGAGTCAATAGGGTGTCAGTAGGGCATCTGCAGGGTGCTGGTAGTTAGGGTGCCGGTAGGGTGCTGGTAGGGTATCAGTAGGGCATCTGTAGGGTGCCGGTAGGGTGCTGGTAGGGTGTCAGTAGGGCATCTGTAGGGTGCCGGTAGGGTGCTGGTAGGGTGTCAGTAGGGCATCTGTAGGGTGCTGGTAGGGTGCTGGTAGGGTGTCAGTAGGGCATCTGTAGGGTGCCGGTAGGGTGCTGGTAGGGTGCTGGTAGGGTGTCAGTAGGGCNTGCTGGTAGGGTGTCAGTAGGGCATCTGTAGGGTGCCGGTAGGGTGCTGGTAGGGTGCTGGTAGGGTGTCAGTAGGGCATCTGTAGGGTGCCGGTGGGGTGCTAGTAGGGTACTGGTAGGGTGCTGGTGTGGTGTTTGTAGAGAACCAGTAGGGTGATCTGTAGGGTGTCAGTACAGTGTTAACTTGTGCAGTGTTTGGTAACATGCTGGTAGAATGTTGGTGGGCAGTTCATGTAATATGTAACTCTGTAGAGTGCTGGTAAGAGTAAAGGTGTTGAATTGGTAGGGTATCAGAAGGGTGTCAGTAGGGTACCATAAGTATAATGTAACAAGGGTGTCTGTAGGGTGTTGGTGAAATGAAAGTGGGGTGTCAGTAGAGTGTTGATAGGATGTTAGTGGAGTGGTGGTATACTCTTGGTCGTGACCCTAAAATTAGTCTAGATAATCCTGGACAGTACACATAATATCCAGGAAGACTGCGTACCAAATGGCATAATTCCAGATCTTTAATATGAATTGTGAATTATTTCTAGCCTTGGGAGTGCATACCATCTAACATGGATGATATAGTTGAGGGCGCACCAAGTAGTCCTCATCTGACAACTAAATATGAACAGTCAAATATACAGGTAGAGTATGAAACAGTTAATTACAGACTGCTGGTACTTATTTGTTCACTAAGTAACTTACTGACTCTTTCAATGTTTCACTTACTCATCTATCCATCAAATTATCCACACCTATCAATTCATTTATCCATCCACTATCCATTGTTTCATTAATCCATCCACCCATCCATCCATCCAATTATCCATTCAACCACCAACCAAAACAACCACCCCTCACCCACCTATCAATTCATCCATCCATTAATCCATCCAATAAAAGTTATTATTACTTCCTCCGCCAACCCAAACAACCACCCCTCACCCACCTATCAATTCATTAATTCATTCATCCACTATCCATTGATTGATTCATCCATACATCCAGTCATCCATCCAATTATCCCTTCCTCCACCAACCCAAACAACCACCCCTCACCCACCTAACAATCCATTCATCCACTATACATTGATTCATCCATCCATCCATTGCATTGGTTTTGTGCTAAAATGTCGACATGATGATGATTATGATGCTACCATGAAGATGATAGTGTTATCTATTGATTATCTTTAGAATACAAGACCAAATGCTGAATCAGCAATATCCACTGCTGCCCAAGGAAAAACACACTTTAATGGTACACAATGAAATGAATAATTGTCTATTTTTTTGTGCATTTTCCCTTCCTCGACACAAATGTTACCTTTCTCCTTCACTTGACTTGTGGGCGAATCAACTTGTAGGCAAAATGACCAAATATCTCTGGGTTTTGTGGAAGTAGGAAAACTGGAGCATCCAGAGAAAACCATTAAATCAAAGACAGAAATACTTCACAAATTTTACTCACATGTGATGCCAAGTTTAGGAATCGAACCTGAGACTCAACCCAGGTGAGAGGCAACTGCACTACTGCTACACCATCCTTGGTACCCCCATATGATGCTGAGTACCACTAGGGATTGAACCAAGATCCCAGCAGCAACTACACTACAGCTACGCTATCCTTGATTCCCTCATGTGATGCTGAGTACAGGAATCAAACCAAAACCCCAGTGGCACTATGTCACCATTGAATTTTTCTTGTTTTCCTAATTTTTCATTAACAATACAGGTGAAGATTCACTGCAAGATGTGCAAACATCATCAGACCTTCAATTACCAATGCCTAAAGTTCAATTTGACCTGAGTTCAGAACAGAGATTAGCAGTGTATGATTATGTTGTTCAGGTAATGTAATACCAATAATGCTAACTCTCCCCCTCCCCTGATAATTGGCGTGAAGACAATTGATGTTGGGAATCTCTTTCGTGCAACTGTTTATATTGTGCATTCTTTCTCCTAGTTGGCATCTTTGAATATTTCGAAACAAAGCTGATTAATACTTAGCAGTAAGCAAGATTTTATAAATTGGGAAAATGTCTAATGGATCATAATTGTAAAGCTCCCGAGAAGATTGTGATTTCCCCATTATTATTATTTATTATTATTATTGCTTTTGTTGTTATTGTTGTTGATGATGATGATGGTGATGGKAATGATGATGGAGAAAAGGCCATTCCTTTATAATTGCAGACAGCTAAAGCTATCAAAAGACGTGCTGCAGAAGATGAACTAGAAGAGCTTCAGAACATAGCAGAAAATACTGGAGATGAAAGAGGTAGTCACAAAATTCATTTATTTTACAGACACACTTTTGTTGCAAACAATTTTACCATGAAATCTGTAAAGTGTCAGGATGTTATGATTCAGAATTTATAAATGACTGATAATGTATTAGTCTCCTCCAAAGTCATTCTTAGTGCCATCAGGAAGCCACTAAGAATGGCTGCGAGGGGAGACTTGAATTTAACAAATGGAGCAGCATTAATTATTTGCTTATTCTGGGTTAAGCTGCTTTGTAGTCCCACTTTCTATTTTTTCCTACTGTGTTGCTTCGTCTTATAAAGAGGTCTTCCCATACACAGGAAAACCTCTGGTCATAATAAGACAACACAACACGGATAAACCCTCATGCTACAAAGCAGACTAATATCTGGGTTGAATGCTATGTTATTTATGTTAGGTGGTGCAGCAGTACCAAAGTCCCATCTGGATACTCTTGCTGAAATGAGAGACTATAAACGACGCCGTCAGAGTTACCGTGCTAAGAATGTGCACATGACAAAGAGATCCAACATTGAGGTAACCGTGCAGGCTTGTTAAAATACGTTTTTATTATATAGCTTAGATTAGCATAGAGTAGGTTGTTTTGATTGAGACTGTGATGTATTAGTGAACAGCACAGTGTTAAACACCACCTGTGTGGGTATTTCTTGCTTTGCAAAGAAGTGTAACCAGAAAACTGCATATATTCTTCTACTGAGAGCTCATGTTTCTTTGCACTTCTTACTGCACAGCCTCTGAACRATGCATATGAGGCTATTCACTGCACAGAGCAGTGTCAATTTTAATTCTGAATTATTTATGGTAAATCCTTTTGCATATAGGTCATGCGGGATCTGATTGAAACCCAAATGAAAATGCTTGAGGAGCTTAACCAGGATGAAGATAATAAAAGTACCAAAGAAGGTCAAAGAACAAGGTTTGATCAGGATGACGACGAGGACACCAGTAGAATAGAAAGAAGCAGAGAACGAAGAAAAGAAGAAAGGCATAGAAACAGAGATAGTGAAAAGAGCTCAAGACATACTTCTGTGAAATAAAGGTTATTTACCAGTTAGGAGATCTGAATATTTAGGTAAAAACTTAGTCCTACAGAGCTGGTCCATTTTCAAGGCCGAGAGCACAGTTTTCCCTACCAGCTGAGCAGTGAATGCAGGAAGTGGACAAATGACCGGCCATAAGCATTTTTGGAGCTTGAAAAGAAAAAAGCAAATGTAGTGCTAAAGTGGAATTGTTTTATTCCTTTCCATATTTCTGCTTCTTGTAGGCATGTATAATACATTTTAGTCAAGATAAACTAGAAAAATATGCAAAAGTTGGCTTACAGTAGCCTGTTAATTAGGGCAGTCGGCAAAACATCTAAACGTGTTGTGATTGGCTGAAACAAAATTCACTGCTCAGCTGGACCAACATTTAATTTGGACAGTAAATATATTGTTTTGTAAAAAAAAAATTCAGGTTGGCAATGCATTCATGACAGGGATAGAAGTGCTCACATAGCCAATCAGAACACAGTATTTAGAATAGTGGACTGGAAAAACATAAATACTATTCAATCCAACTAAAATTCTGTTTACTTTGTCCAGATCTTCTGGCCCTTTGGGTAATAAACAGACACTTTTCTTTACAGCAAATATTTTACTTTAATATTATTTATTGATAATGAGAAGCTGTACAAGTTCTAACAAATGTATCTTAATTTTACATTTTTAAAAACTGCAGTTGTAATAATAAATATGAGCTGTTAAAATGCTTATTTATGGTCTTTACATGGTAAAATGTTTTGGACTGGTCTTGCTGGAGTAGTCCATGTTCTTCAGGTTGGCTTTCACTGCATGCGGCATCATACAAAATTGCAATTATTTGTATTTTGTTTTATGACTAAAATTTATTGACTTTGGCTTGCTAAAGTAGCAGAGTTGATCAATTCAGTCACAGACCTTTCTTATGTGGCAGACATGTTAGCTGGAATGATAGATTTTCCAGTCTAGCCTTGCATTAGCGTCCTACACAGCCATCCTTAGGGTCAGTCTGACAATGTTTCCCTCCCCACGGATGCCTGATTACTTGCTACTTCTCCTCTCCCTGTGTGCTGCTTCAAACCCCCACCTCACCACCCGACCAAGTTAGGGGAAAAACTCAACTTCACTGCTGAGTTAGGAGGGAAGAGGGGCTGTTAACAGCATAGCTTACTTGAGCAGAACATCCTTTCCAAAAACTGACCAATTCAGCACAAACCTTTTAAAATCAAGAAGGTTCATACTGATTGAAAAGGTTGTGTAACRCACCCTAAGGACAGCTGCATAGGAGGCTAGCATTCAAGTGCTCCAAATGAGTTTATTCAGACAGGAACAAAAGCTTCTGTAAATTATTGGCTCATGGGAATAAACATGGTGGCTGAGTGACAAATGTCCACCGAGGTGCACATGCAATATTACGGCCACCATGTTGGATGTGTTTAACAAAAGATTTGGTCATAGTTACATTTGAAATCAACTGAACATAACAGCCATGTCTTTTTTTAATTCTTATGGGAAGGGATGCATTCCAGGTATATTACATATTGTTCTTGTTGTACACTAGCAGTGTATACACTCAATTGAAGAATCGTTGTCAGGTTCAGAAACATAAAACATAGAAGCTGAGACCAAAATGGCACATGGGAAGTACGTTAATTAGATGCATGCTGTGACCAGCAACCCGTGGCATCATCCACTGTTTTTAATACGCATTTGGCATTCTAAACCGACTGCATGGACGGCGCAAATGAATAAATGATAATATAATTATGTCATTTCCCATGTGCCATTTCGGTCTCAGCTTTTATGTTCTATGTTTCTGAACCCGACAACGATTCTTCAATTGAATTGATAGTGTTTTCAATAAAGTTGGTCAGCTATATATCACCAACAAGCTAAAGTCACACGTTTCTGGTATGTCATGAAAAGTGAAGAGTGTACTATTAAGATGGGCAAGTCTGAGTCTATATCCTTGTGATTTGTTTATCACACTGTAAATAGGCATCATTTTGTAGAACAGTTATATGTACAGTACATGTAGAATGACCAAGTATCTATCAAATCTGTGGGAACCTTTGACATTGTTGGTCTCAAGTTGCCAGTCAATTCACAAAATACACGGAAAGGCATCAGTATATAGGATAAATACTTTCGGCACTTCTATCAGTATCTATCAAATCTGGGGGAAACTTTGATGTTGTTGGTCTCAAGTTGCCAGTCAATTCACAAAATACTCGGAAAGGCATCAGTACATAGGATAAATACTTTCGGCACTTCAAAAAATATACAGCTTAACTGAGCCACCATATTAAATCCATAATAATAAATAAAATCAATCAAGAACTAGTAGCTTTTTGAGAAACTCCTTCGACAGAGGTACTTTGACATGATTGTCCAGAAGTAGATGGCCCAAAGTTTATTGAATCTAATACTTCTGCTAGTCCCGCTGTACTGACTTGAGCATGCTGCGCCGACATAACATCTGGCATGGCATTTCGTCGACCAGTTCGACCTGTACTGACAAAATCGTGGACTACAACATCACATTCGGCCATCATTCTACAACAACTGAAGAGTAGGGGTGTATAGTATTACTCCTCTGAAGGAGCCACAATGGTGACCGATAGGCTGTGCACGAAAAATAATACAATATTTTAGAGTGGTATACTAGTAAAATACAGTACTGAGCAAAGCACCTATATGATAAATATGTTAAATAAGGAAATTGCAAAAAGAAGGTTGATAATCAAGCTGAATTCCATGCCAAATTTCTTACAAAATGGTAGGGAATGATCAAGTATTGATAAAATGTCCATTAGGATACATTTTGGAAGACCCAGCTGCACACATCACAAATAATGTTTTTGGCTGATGAAAAATGCGATAAGCTAATACATTGAAAAATAAATTTGAAACAATAAGCTTGCGTACATTTGAATAGATTGCGATATAAATCGAAACCTTGAACGTAAAAAAACAATGAACGTAAAGAGTTAGTTAACGTGTAGAGGATGCTTGGAGCATTCAAAAAGGCAGAAAAAGTTTGAATACGTACCTAAATCAGAAACCAATTAAAAAAATAGACAAGAAAAACTTAGCTATTATGATTTTCATCTATGTTTACGTGGCCTGAAAGTTTTCAATGCGTAATAATCAAAGCAAAATTGTACAAACAACTCGACGAGAGAAAAAAAATAAGACCTCAACACGATAAACTGTGTGTTTTTGAGCCAAAAACCTCCTTGATGTGCAAAAACAACGGAGAAAAAATGAAATATATGATCCTATACTTACTTCTGGAACGATCTTCAAGATAATATTGATCGTTAAGTACCAAGAAATACAAAAAAACAAGCAGATAAGCACACGTTGAATGCTCGTCACTAAGTACTTGGTTGGAAATTCCGATTAGTGAAGGCCCAAGGGCATTCTGGGCATAATGACGTCATCGTAAGTGTTGTTAAGTTGCTCCGATCTCATAAGAGGAAACGTCTGCTCCAATCTCAGCTGATGACGTATAGATCTGGGCCATTAAATTTAGGCGTTGTAATTAATTACGCACGAAAATAAATTCTTTCTGGGTTAAAACAATGACAGACAGATCTTAGTGTGAAGAGAATAGCGATGCATACTTTACAAGTTTTCCATTGTCCTTTATTACTTTGTTAACATCAAGTTTGGAAAAGTATTGATTGGGGGTTGCAATTGAAGGGATCCAACTAAAATAAGAACAGTCCTGAAGCTGAAATAGTTGGGCACTGAGTAAGGCATCAAGATCTGCCAGTGAACATTTCCTGAGGGGAGCACTCACCAATTTTCATTTAAAAAAAACAAGGGCGTTGTCTCCACCACAGAAATAAGATGATGCATTTTGAACAGTAGTGTCACCCTGTGTTGCTTATGTCCCCATAACAATCAACTGAATTCCCTCTAGTGAATAAAAACCAACACTTCTAGCTGCAAGTTGGACTCAATTTTGACCTTTGTAACTTGATTGAATTTCAGAAAAGTGCCCTCAAATTTTTCAGGCTAAGCATACTGCCAACTCTCTTTCCAAATAGTGCCTCCCCTCCCCAGAGGAGGTACTTTTGCCAGTTTAGGGTAGGGATGTGAAGCTGAGCCCTCTGAACCCTGACCCTGTTCCAGAGTAATGTTGCTGAAATCCATACCCTGTTCCAGAGCAAGATCTGACAAACCATACCCTATTCCGGTATTGCGAAAATAGATACCTTGTTCCAGAGAGGGGAGGGCATGATTTCGTATACCCTGCGTGATTTTATATACCCTGTTCCAGAGCAGAATTGCTGAAAGTCACACCCTGTTTGGCGGCATGTACCCCTATAGTGAATATAGGGGAGTAACCCCCTCGGGCTCCACTCCCCTTATTTGCACTCTCTCCCACCACCTACAAAGTAAGTGCTACTCTTTTGAGTCAGTGTGCTATTGGAGCTCAATTATTCCGAAAAAACAACTGAATTCTGGTGTGGTTCCATTTGTTAAAGAAACACTGTTTTACTTAATTAACTGTTAGCTTTACAAAAAATTATTTCAAAATGCCCACAACATACAGCATGGAAATCACACTTTTTTTAATTCATAAATATGCAAATCATGGCAAAAAGCACCAATTGAAACCAAATGATATAAAACATTTCACAATGAGGCAGTAGACGACAGACTTGAAACTGTTAACAATAAATTGATTCACAACAACAATAATTCAGCAGATCAGAAAACCAATTTCCTTTAATAATAACAAATAGTCAACTCTGCTTCCAAATGCTTTTAATCTGAGTCACTGCCACTACCCTTGGAATCTGATTTCTGCATTAATTTGTGGTATTTTGCTAGTTGTTCCTTGTTGCGTTTGATTGATTCTTCATGGTGCTCTATTTCTTTTTCAATTGTTTCAATCATGTGTTTTTGTTGCTCTCGCAGTGCTTCAAGTTGTTGCTGTTGCTGTAAGAAAAGAAAGAAAAAGAAAGAAAGAAAAAGACAAGAGAGTAAGCACCTCAGTTTACCACATTCCTGAGCAAACAATCAATTTAGGAAGCTGTACTAAATTCATTTCGTAACTAAATAACAGAGGGATTTTAATTCATGGTCTGTGGAACAGTTTGAATGACAATGGATTTAGCATTTTATAACCAAAGTGATTTTACTATGCCCATGAAAGAATAGTCAACGTAATACATAATAGTAGACTCACAAATTCCATTGTTTTCTTTCGTTTTACTTGCACTGTTGGTCACTAATTATAGAACTTTGTTTAACGAGCCAAATAAAGTCACTCCATGTATAATCTGTACTATATTTTCACTGGCAAAGTAAAATTGTGCTAATGTAATAATTATGTTTCATAGATATAATGTTTGCACTCTAAGCGACCTGTGCAAAAATGAAAGCACAAAAAAAAGTGACCTGTAAGTATGTAAAGTGCTTATTATGGGCCTTACTCACAAGGCATCCACGTTTATTCTCATGAGAAATTTCATAAAAACCTCTGTTTAACCTGAAAAAATGTTCTCAAGAATGTGAGGCTACGCTTGGGAAAATCTATTTTTCCAGTGAGTAAGCCCATTAGCCTTGATACAGTAAAAATAATTTTATTTTTTACCAGTTGTCTGAAGTACTGTTCCTCATGTGCATGTTCCATTTTACCAAATGCACCTCCAGCATCTCTGAAACATCAAGATTTTTATCATCACTTTTGATTCAATAGTATTAGTTTTAAGTCAATGAAGAGGCTTTTCATGCTTCTGCACCACAGACAAATCAAACTGCACCACATGTATTGTCATCTGTTTACAAATAAATACTAATCACTAGGGCTTAAAACTTAATGGCCAATCGGTTGCCAATCATTATTGCAGGCCAAATTAGATTTAACTTAGTCGTTACTCATTCCTTTCTAAACATTACTGGTAAAAAATAATTAAGAAAAAAATTTTGAAATCACGTTTGATGTCGTGTCAAGACATTTTTTTTTTGCACATGCATTATAGTGGGCAGACGCAATTGATGGCATTGATTTGCTTCTTGCCTACCTGATAGTTCCGCCACCTCCTCCACCCTGTCAAAATATGAAAAGTAAACATTAGGCTTACAGTCAATTAGGGGATTTACCTTCAACCTTGTATTTTATAACCTGATATGCATCACGGAATGGATGACCCACAGAACATATTTGAATTTAGAATGCAGGGGGTATATTCTTTGTTTGCACGTTATGTCATCGCAGCCATGTTGGTACCATTTAACAAAAGATTTCTCATTAGCATCCATCGTTAACGGTACCACAATGGCCGCCATAATTTTGTCTTTTAACTCTCTTGGGAATGCTTGCAGCCTATCAATTGTTTTTTATGTTAATTGCACGTGTTTATGCTGGGGTGAAGACCTCTGGAATCTCTAAGGCCAGGTCATTTCATTTACACTCATGGACCTTCTCTTAGGAAAACTTTGAAAATTATGCATGATTAAAAACATGTC
Organism: Actinia tenebrosa; assembly: GCF_009602425.1. The sequence goes on along the minus strand of NW_022261184.1, from coordinate 73,034 downwards.
AGAAGATATATCAAGGCAAAGGTACTAGTCTGGGAAAATCCGATAATTTTTAACAAATCTTCATGCAACATATACATCTTTTGCCACACATTGAGAGAAACTGAATAGAATAAACTATTTAATTTGGTCTGCTATACTTTTTGAGTAACTAAAAAATTAAAGTAGGTAAGGAAAAGTAGGTAAGGAAAAGTCGGAATACTTTATACTTTAACTAAAGAACACAAAAAGTACGAATGTTATACTAAACGTACAATAAACTATAACCACAACGCACTGTTTCACAAGCGCAGGTTTTATGACGATCTATCAAACAAAAAACAACAGCTGTAGACTTAAAAGCCTTACCCTTCCAGAACCGCTTCCCATTTCACCACTCATCATTCTAACCAAGCAAACTGGTCTAGAAAGAGCAAAAAGACGACCAACTACTGCACGATATGCCGCCATCTTGATTTCCCTAACAAGGCGCATGGATTGAAGCGGGTTACATCATAATGACCCAAGATGCCCCTTAGAGCCTTCTTTAAAGTCGTGACGTATTTCCRGTTACAACTCTCTCCATTAAAATAAAACTAAAGACTTGTCAATCATTTAAACTTCACTTGATACAAGTAGGAATATGAACAATAAATCCTGTCATGACGATAAAGCTAGAATAAGAAAAATCTCTATAGAACTAATTTTCGTTTTTGGAACTGGAAGTCGATTTTTCAATATACTATTGACGTTAATCCCGCAATGTCCCTGTTAGTCCCTAAATGTCCCTTAGATCCCTGGGTTCCTCCCAGTAACTTCCGTCGAGACAAAAAGCCTCTCAGATGTAGTTTGGAGCGTAACGATCCAACATCTGAAGTAAACGATCGCGTCTCTGCCTTGGAATGTAGTGACAAAATCCTACTGTCACTTCAAGATTTTCTTCTATTTTCCCAAACGCTGAATTTGAAGCCGTTTCTTCGACGAAAATGGCTTGTTGTGTGTCTAGAAATATTCTCTTTTTCATTCTCGTTCTTCAAATGGTAAGCTTTTATATGTAGTGGAACGATTTGTTTTGGAGAAAAATTATTTTCGATCGACAGCAGCTTTGGTTAAGAATTTCTACCTACTCGGTGTCCAAGATACAATCTTTTACGGGGTTAAATTTTAGGAATTTTCTAATTAATCTAACATAGCGAAKCCCTATATATCTTGAACTGTATGCTGACATTGATTGTTGTATTTTGTTCACAGCTCTTGGTAGTCGAGCGCTTGGTATTTGACTTTCTCGGATTTATGTGGGCTCCGATTATTACCAATTTTATCCACATCGCTTTTCTGATAGTGGGGATCTTCGGTGTTCATCAGTATCGAGCTCCCTATATAATTACGGTGAGTTAAGCTTATCGAAACTAGTGCTTCCCCTTGCGCTTGTAGCGTTCTGCTCAATCCAAACTACTGCAAAGCTTGTGTTCTTTTTGCTTTGCATACTATAGATCTTTAGCTGAAACGCCGAACCGTACTTTCTAGAGGCGTTACAAAAAATCTTTACTTGAGCATATTTGAATAGTGGGTTGCTAAATGTCTTGTATATCATAATCGTTGTTATTTGGGTTTGGTCTTTCAATTTAAGAAGCCATAGGAGATTTTATCTTGGTTTTTATCCTTCACAAGACTCTCTTGTGCTGCAGCTTAATTCTCTGAAACAGTAAACACTTTTTATTTTCAGCAGGTGTTCACGTCTGCTGTCTTTAAATTTTCCACCCCAGTTATGAAGAAAATTATTCACTTCCCAAACGCCTTCTTGGACCAAATTGTGTTTATCGATTTGCTGTCAAGCTTTATTTGTGTTGTTGTTTGGGCGCAACTCATGCCGTCTTTCAAACAAAAATATATATTTAAGGAGTCATTGATTTGGCATTTTATCCTTTATCCCAAGTCAAAAGTCAATAAATTTTCACACATACATGTATGAATAACAATAAAGAACAATATGTAGACTACTTATAGGTGCTCTTTCACTGTCAAATCTAAGATTACCTCCAACTATTATTCGCTGAAGGTGATCAGCAATGTTTTCAAAACATATTTTTCCTGAAAGGTCTTTCTCGTTAGTTGCTGTCAATCAAATATTTCTGTTGAAAAACGAATGATTAAAGATGTGGCTCAAGTCTTTTTTCTAAACTTTTTTGATTTAACAGGAGTATATAATCTGGGACACAACAATTCATAAAATAGTCAAACCCGACACAGAATAAATGAGCAGTATTTAAATATTAAATTAAAAAATAGCAACATAAGCATTTGGATAAAGGATTACCTCATGCATATCAAGGATTTGTAGGAGCAACACTTAAGTTCATTGTACAAAGGGTATTCATGCACACATACATATACTATCGATGTTAATATGCTGACCCTTTCAATTTGCAGTACTCAGTGTGGAACTTGATTTGGTTTGCAATAAACCTTACTATAATTGCCCTATACCTAGAAATTGGAACTCTCTCACATGTAAGTATACAAATTTCGCCTTAACATTGAACCTTTTCCTTTTATGTTTTTCTTTCACTATTTCCATCTATGACCTAACGTAAATGGTGTACAGAAACTAATGAGGGGATAAAATGTGTAACAGCCAATACTTTCCTTTTGTGTACCATGCTCCTGAATATTCAACTATTACTTTTTCTTACCAGTGTAAAATCACATTCTTTTGCTTCAAAAATTCCCAAAACGAAATTATAGACTGTTTGCTTTAAAGATTCAGTCAATTTCCTCTAAGTGCCAGAAAATTCTGTAAGAAGTTTGACATGTGAGAGAAGCGGCCTAACTCATATACTTAATGGTATCAGAACTCCTGATTTGCATATCTGAATATTCCGGAACATGGTTTTAGTACTAAAGTGAAGTTGGTGTCAGGTTTTCGAGTCAGGTTTTCGGATCTAGTGTCAGATTTTTACCGGGGGGCGTCACATCATTTCGATCTACAAAGTGCTCTACATTCGTAGAAACGCTTTGATTTACTATAAAACCCACTCCAAGCTTTACTCACATGACATTTCTTGCAATTCATTGTTTTTGGGGATCGAAACACTCACCTCAAAGAAAATGAACAGCAGTTTCAGATTTTTTGAGCTGTTTTATCCATTATCAATAGGCTTCATGCCACAAATACTTCGAGTACCGAGCACTTTGTAGATCAACATGATGTGACGCCCCCTGAAAAAAATCTGACACTAGATCCGAATTATTGTACTAATTTCCCGGTGAGGATACATTTAGATTTAGCTAGTTTCGTAGCTATATAACAAAATAGTATGTTGGCCAGATTTTTTATGGTTGTCTTATAGAGCATTATTTTGAGAGAGGGGGATGTCTGTCTTATAAAAATCTCACTAGACTATAAAATTAAGTATCTTTTTCACTGCTGTTTCCAAGGCTATAAGTAAAGCATACTTCAGTGAAATGTGGACAACCTTTAATTTTTTTTGAGATCCTTGAATTGAATTCTGAAGTGGTCATTTGATAGTAACTTGCCAACCTCATGTTTTACATCTACTTTTGCTGTCGTCTTATGCAGAAAGAAGATTGGCTGAGTTTAAAGACAGGCCACAAGAGCTGGTGGTCGAAAAATGGCATTGGATGTGGAAGCATCAATTCTTCTAACTCTACTGCAACATCTACTGTCATGTCACCTGATGGCTGCCTTATCAGATATGAGGTATGTGTTACCTGTGGTGTTGAAGGAAGAACTGTTCTCAGATAGCGAACATGGTGTATTGTGGTATAGCTTGGGTAAAAATATCTTTAGTTTATAATGCCTTATGAGGTATTTTTTTGAACTGTAGCCAGACCATTTTTCACCAAAAATCCTGTTTTTTTAATCAGAAAAGGTCAACATGTATATGCCTGCTTTTGTGTAGTTCCAAAAAGTATCCATACCCCCCCCCCCCCATGGAGGAATTTTTTAAAGACACCCCCTACCCCCAGAAATTCAAATTTTCTTCCATACAAACTCTGTAATTTTTGTTTTTTCTCTGACCTCCCCACTCTTCGGAAATTCCAAATTCCTCTGTGGGGTGGGTATGGATAATTTCTGGAACTACATATTTTCACTTGTTAATTGATTGAATTAGAGTGGTTATCATTTGAGTGGGAAATGATATGACCATACTGTAACTAATAGGAAGCCATTTCAATGTTATAGCATCTTGTACTGGGTACGTGCTGTAATATAAATCAATAATGTATCTTATTATTCACATGAAAACCACTCTAGCATATAAAAAATATATATTTCAATTTTTATGGTTAATTTTTTTATTATTTTTAGTTTGTGGAGTCAATTCAGAGTGGGACAGAATGCATCCTAGCTGTAAGTTATTTGCATTATAAGCCGATCTTTATTTAAGTTTTTTCCTCATTAGCATAAAAAAATTTCAAGCTACAAGCAAACTGACTCCAGAAATTGAAAGAGAATGTCTCATTTAGTAACTACTGAAAATTTGAGAGTAATGTATTCTATATTTTGGGAGTGAAATGTTTTTGAAAGCGGTATGATTTACAAAGAAATTTATGGTTGTGTGGCAAGACCTGTTGACCACACTACCATACATTTGTTTGTAATCTATAGTGGCCTATTTCACCTCTAAACAAATTGATCTGCCTCAAAGTGATTCATTTGTTTGATATTTTGTATTAGTTCATTGGATTCTGGCTTGGTTGTTGGTTTGTAAGAACATATCATGAAGATGATGATCACTGTAAGTATGAACTTCTGTTGTCTTGATTTCTTAGTCCTTATCTTTCCAGCTAGATCCTGGAGCATCCACAGAGAGCCCGAGCTTGCTTTTTATTACAGTTTATTTACTGTAAACATCATTATGTGGTTTATAACAAATCCTTTTCTCTGAGTCGGGAAGATAAAAAAACATTTTTGAATTTTCCAACAAATTTAAAAAACATGTACATGCTGGATCTTGATTATGGAGTGATATACTCCCATTAGAATAAATACCTTTAAAAATCCCACCCCACATAACCTCGTCCTTTGGTGCTTGAATGTGAGGCTATGTGAGGAAAAGTTTATTATTCTAGTCAACATGGCTACTGGCTTGTTCATTCACGACAGACATTGCTGTAATAATATACTGATACAAAAACCAAGCTTGGGATCCCTGTGGAAGGTCTATGATTTTCATTTACTGAAATCTATTTTGTTTTTATTATCAGTTGATTACATTGGAGGATTTGACAGCTACTCGGCATATCACCCACCAACCAAATCATCAAGAATGCAGATGCAGCCCATGTAAGTGAGTTGTGATAATTATGAAGGATTTGAGATGTAATATACGTGATTATTTGCCAGCTTGGCTATGTGTTATAATTGTATCAGATCTTACAGCACTTCTCAATCAAAATTTTTGAGACATAATAAAGTTTTGGTGGACGCTTATCAAAGTGTTTCTGGCCAGCATTGTCGGAAAACACAAAGCTTTCAAGCGCACGTGCCTATGGAATGTCATGGAAACGCATTGATTGATGTCCACCAAATCCTACTTCGTTTGTCACGATGGTGAATTGTACGATTTCACGCATGTGATTGAGATGTGTTGTAAAATCTACTTTGAGAAACCTGCTGTCACATTAAAAGCAACAATGTCTAATGTGTTTTCTTTAGTCAAACAAAGTCTGTACAGATTTAGACAAAAAGCATTCTTTTGAAATAATATGAAATTTGTTCATACTTTAAAGGTTCATTGTATGTGTAAATGGTAATATCATTAATATGTTACCATCATCATCATCATCATCACCATCACTGTCATCATCATCACCACCACCATCACTGTCATCATCATAATCACCACCACCATTGCTGTCATCTTCCTCATCTTCCTCATTGCTTTTATCACCATCTTAGTTGACACTACCACCACCACCACCACCACCACCATCACAAAACATCACCACCACCTGCGTTTAAATTTCATTAACAAAGGATTATCTTCGTTTTTAGCTCTTCATGAATACTTAACAGAGGTTCATCATCCAACAAGAAGCAAAACTTGAAGCAAACAAGTATAACATCCGTGGTATAAAATATTCTACCAATTTAGACACTTAAATGAACTAGGTGTTCATAAAGTGCTATTTTCATTTAATTGGATTGTGAACCTTGTGAGATTGTTTTGGTGCACTACCCCAGATATTTGGTTTGAAGAAACTTGTAGTATTGTGGGTATTATCAAGTATTCATTGATTGGCTAGTGTCTCTTTTTATGGTTTCTGATTGGTCCAGAGGATACAGGAGTCACAGTACTACTAGTTGTTAAGGGAAAGACCAGGGCCCGGTTGCATAAAGCTCTCTTAAGATAAGAGCAGCCATAAGTATTGTTCCAAAACAATAGGCCATTGTACTAAGACAATACGTGCGAGTGTTTTTAAGCTTTTTTATCTTAAAAGAGCTTTATTCAACTGGGCCCAGGAACCCAACCTAAGAGTGGTGGGGGTAGGGGGGAATGATAAAAAATTGGGCTAGCTACCTAGCTATGTATATAATGCCGCCAATGTTCTTCAGGATGAAACTCTAACTCTTCCAAAGATTAAGCCTGCCTATCACCAATCCATCCACTTTTTGGAAAGTTAATTTACTACTTGAAATATCAAATAAAGTAAGAAAAGCTAGGCAAGCAGAGCCTGTCACAGGATGTTTGCAGATTTTTGCACTATGCAGTTATGTAGTTACACAGGCATGAAATATAAATATTATTAGTTATTGTATGCATAAGAGAATCTAAACAAATCCATTGCACTCATTTTCCTAGTTATGGATGACCCATTGTATAGTCCATAACTCTCTAGTTATATATAATTGTCTATATAGAAAGAGATTGTGTAGTTCCAGAAATGATTATCCATACCCCCTCATGGAGGATTTCATTAAAGACCCCTCCCAACCTTTGGAAATTCCAATTTTCTTCATTCTTTTCTTCCATACAACCCCCAGCCCCCCAGGAAATTCAAAATTCCTCTGTGGGGTGGGTATGGATAATTTATTATGGAAATGAGTATGTACTGTTTCTAACTTTTCTTGAAAATGTTGTGTGCTATAGCTTAAGGCAAGGAATTCCAAAGCAATTAGAATCTTGTGATTATTATACTAAAGTTTTACCAACTTTCTATCTGTCTGTTAAATTTTGGTTTGTTGCGGCCATCAATTTTTCGTTTGGAATCCTATAATCATTGGCCATGGTTGAGGTATTTTGTTGATATCACTGTTGACATGTCTTTGTCTCTCATCAATAATTATTATTAAGTGCTTATTCTCTTGATTGACAGCATGGGAAAACCAATTTCAACCAAGCATTAGTTAATAGCTATTAAAAACTCACTTCACACAAATATGTCAGAAATTGAGATTGATGCCAATATTTCAAGAAATGTTATAGCACATTTATAAATGAAAGAGCATGCACATTTTAACTGGATTCTTGTTGATTGTAGACTGTACATAATGTAGTTATAATGTTTTTGTTCGTTCGAAGACTGTACCTGTATAAAGTTATTGTTGCAAAACATTGAAATATGTTATATTAGGTGAACATGCAAAATAGGACTGTTACAGCTTGACTTTGCAATACCGACAGCAAAACAGCACCCAACTTTATGCATTGAAACTACTTTTGGAATTTAATCTAGAAAAATAGTATTTATGGCAGCACAGTTTTAGCCAAACGTTTTATTCTGGTACTCTATCTTCATTTTATTTAGATTTTGAGAATATTATTCACTTGGTTGTAAATGTTTTCACTCATAAATGATCAGAGTAGTAGCATATTATAGTTATAACAAATTCCTTGAATTTAGACAAAAACCAGTAAATTTAGACAAGCAGTCAGTGATGGTGCATAAGTTATAAGTTATTATTTATCAAGAAACTGAAACTGATATACAGCTATTTCGAAAAAGGTTGGTGAAGGATTCGATACATGTTGTTTACCAAACTAGAAATGTATTATATTCATAAATTAAATTATGTAAATATGTCGGAAGAAGTTATACCAGAAAGACGTACAGACAAATTTGAGGGAATTTCACATAGAGCGAAACCTTCACCAATCTTTTGTGAAATATTTGTACATAACATCATTGAAATGATTTCATTTAGATAGAAATTGCCACACAAGCGATAGTGATTGAACAATAATTGGGCTGTGTCTATAGAGGCTTTGTACCATCATGTGAAGGCCGCCATGTTAGATGGCAGGAACAATACAATTGTTTTACAAGAGAAAGATTCAATTCAATTCCCGAGAGCAAAGGGATTTTATCATTATGCCATGTAACCACAGGCAGTCTAGGCTTTATAATGGGTGCTGGCATGTGATGGTGCAAAGCCTCTATTCCAATGTCTAAAAATAGTCTCTTAGATGCATTTTATATCTTTGTTTTTACATTTTAAATTATTTTAACTGAGACCACTTTTTATTCTTAAGTTTAATTTTTCCCTTTTTAAAGGTTAACTGCCAATATCTATTTTGAGTTGGAGTAAATGGTTGTACAAGTATGTCAATTTGCCGTGTGCATAACATACCATGCCTTTAACATATGCATGGTGATAATGATGAAAAAGTATGTGCAATATGGCATTACAGAATAACTTTTAGAAGGTTCCTTGTAAAACTTGTGCTGCAACAAGACATGTTCAGTTGCACAAGGAAAAGGTGGTTCTTTCTTAAATCTTCTCACACGAAGTTACTACTACAAGGTTAATATTCATACAGCAATTTGCTGCAAAAGTTGTCTTGACACTCTTGCACAAGTTTTTGCTGTCACTGTGTCACCGAACTTAAACTTCATGCAGCTGAAACTGGTTTTTCTGCATGTTGTCATCTTTTTGTAAGTAATGGTGTTGTGTGCTGGCATTTTTCACAAACTTGTACAAGGCATACTCTATCCAGTGATGTGACAATAGGAAATAAATATATGCAGCACCTGTACTGTTGTTGTTATCAGTAGTATTTTTGTTTCTTAACCCCAAATAGCTTTAAAGAAAGGCCAGAGATGGGTAGTGTTACAACCCAATCCTATGAAAAGGGTCCGTTAATAATTAATGGTTGGGGTTGTTCTCCGGTTTTCCTCCGACAAAAATCACGTGAGTTGGTGGTAGTAGTGCTTGCGGAGCAAAAGGAAGAGCTCATCAACTCAATTCTGGGGGAGCACAAATATGTTTGTAAAGGGGTGCTACCAAAAGTGCGTTGTTTTAACTTGAAATCAACTTCAAACCCCCCCTCCAACGCATCAATTTATGCGTGAAGAATGAAGTGAAGAATGAAGAATGTTTTGTACCTCACGTTTGCATTTGAAATGCCTTTGGGAGTATCACTATCTGTAAATTAGTATTCAGCTATCTGGAATTCAAGGCACCTTAGCTACAAAATGCCAGACTAACATAAAAACAATTCATGCACTTTGTACTTACTATCTTGAACGTTTATTTTCTAATCTTTGATTTTGTTATAAATGATATATTTACAGTAAGAACAAAAACGCCTATGCACTTGTGTAGTCTTACTGAACGTTACAGACCGAATTGTAAAGCATGATGACCAGTACATCTAAAGTTAGAAATGACGCTAAATTTCATTTGTGGTCATTTTTTCACCTTGAAGACATAGCAACTGTCCCTACTTAAGCTTTATTTGATGAATTTTAACCACAAGTGGAAACCACACCATAATTGACATCAAATTGATTAAACTACCTATCACTCACAACTTTCGAATGGCTTTTCTACCAAATATGGTAAAAAGTGATCATATGCATGACAAGCTCTTTAGCACTTTCTTTCAAGTGGGGGAAAAATAGCATGAAACGGCCAATAACGGTCCAACTGTCTACGCTTAACCATGAGCGATAAGATTGATCGAATTGAGTGAAGACTTAGAAACACCACCACCCAGTAATCAATTCAAATGACGCACAAGACAAAAACGCCGGTTTTTGTCTCCGGACTTTCTTTTACCATATCAGACAAGTGCATAGATCGTAGGTTCTGAGACGTCGGACATTTCCAGACGTCAATTTTTTGGTTGCCATATATACGTTTGATGGACGGGAATTAAAATACGAAAAAATAGTGTTTGTCTGGAATTGTCCGGGCTCAGCGCTTAGTAAACTGTACCAAGTAAACACAGAAGTATAGACTCTAAAATGTTTGTTTTAATATATTAACGTAAGTTTTCTAAAAACTTCTTACCATAAAATTTTCAAATGAAAACGTGTACCGTGGATCAAGCTCGCTAAAGTAACAATAGAGCTTTTAAGTGTGACGTCCATCGTACGGAAAATCACTTCCGGGTCCAAAACGAAAGGCAGTCTATAATAATTTTTTTAGTTTTTCTTCATGATAAGATTTCTCGTCCAAAGTTCTAACCGTTTCAGACGGAGGTTAAAAGTCTTTGAGAACATTTTTCTGCTTTATTTTAATGGTTTTTGTGGGCAGTTGGACCCGGAAATACGCCAACTTAAAAAGGTATGTAATGAATGCTTGATGAGGAGAGAGCTGAAAGTACCCTCGACTTACTGGCTCTTAAAATGACAAAAACTTAAAAWAKGRAAAMRAAAAAAAAAAAAAAAAAAGAGAAATTATTGGGTTTTCTAGCTACAAACGATGTCATTAAGGCAATGATCTTTTTCGACCTTTATCACCGTGAGGTTGCTGTACCATTTATTTTGGATCAAGAGCAAATTACTTTCGTAGCGAGTAATACCAAATTGCTTCCGGTACATTTTTATCGCAACAGGAAAAACAATTTCTTTCGTTTAAAAAAACAAATCAGGTGTAGTGTGTAAACATAACCTAATCAAGTCACTCGGTAACGATTCGTTTGATAGTCGGATTCCGAAATAAGAAAGCTCTAGAATAAAAAAAACAATTTTTTAACTCCAAAAATTACATTTTTTCAATTTTTTGTGACGTCACAGCCGCCATGTTGGATAAAATTTGTATTAAGGATTCTATCAAGGTTCGTTAAATATAACAATTATTGACCAATAGATCAATTCAGCAACAAAAAATGGATTTGAGGCAAAATAAGGATATTTTCTGGGTTCTTACTTCGAAATGTGCCGACCAATCAGAACGCGCCTTCACAATATATAACCAATAAGCAAATCTCTAAAACGGTACCAAAATATATTACAAACGTTTACCCAAGGAAACGCTATCTTCTCGTGTCCATAGGTCACGATGATTCTTTTTATAGACTATTTAACGTTTAAAAAGGAATTTCTTTTTATGTTGTCATCGTCGCCATCTTTCTCTCCAGCGATCGCTATTTCTCGGGTCGCTTCTGCGATTCTCCCTTCGATCTCTACGGTCATCTCCTCTATGGGAAGGATTGTACCGACCCCGGTCTTGGTGATCCCCCCGGTGGGGCCCGTATTGGTCGCCGTGGCTCTGGTATCGATCATCCGATGGTCGACGAATGGGAGGCCCACGTGGGTCTCTTTGGTCCCTCCATCTGTCATCTTGAGGGCCCACATCTCTATGTCCCCTTTGATCTCTTGGACCATCTCTCGAGTATCGACGCTCTCGCCACTCAAGGCGCTCCCTATCTATTCGTTGTCGATCAGCTACGGAATAATTTCCTCCTGGCGCAGAACGGTCCTTGTGTTCTGAGCCCTCATCATGATGTGGCCCTCTAGAGGGACGTCCGGATACTTCTGGTGCACTGCTGCTATGAGACGTGTCGGCTTTTCCATCAGACCCTCTGTACTGGGTATCTCGATGTGGACCAGAGGAACCCTTCGGGTAATCATGTTTAGGGTCCCTAGCTGTGCTAGTGCCTGCGCCCTGTACAGTACCGGTAGTTGCACCCTGTGCTGTAGTGGTCTGAGTATTTTGCGCATCACCAGTTGTTGCTTGTCCAGGAACAGTATTTTGTTTCAAGGTTGCTCCAATGAGCTTCACGATGCCTGCTAGATCAGCAACGGCTGGTAAGCTGACAGGCTGAGTAGCCAGGGGCTTAGCTGTACTGGTCAATAACGTACCCGACGGGGTACTTGTCATGGGCATAAAGATAGAAAGGGGCAGGGAGGGAACCGATGTTTCTTGTCCTGTTGAAACAGCTGGTGTTATTAAGGGAATGTTACTCACTTGAGCAGCTGGAGCACTCGATGAGGCAAGTAATATATTTTGTACAGTCGACTGTTGTACAGATTTGGCATCGCTTGTGGGCGTGGCGCTCACCCCTGCTGAGGAAGAGACCTCTACAGCATTAGCAGCGGCTACGTTAGCTGTAACTGTAGGGGTGTTCACAGAGATACTCTTTTTCGCGTCGATTGGTTTTTCCAGTTCCAAATCCAAGTCAAAGTCTTCCTCTGGGTCGTATGGCTTGTCGTCATCGTCGTTTAGTTTGCTTTCTTCTGCTGTCTTTGTATTGTCTTTCTCTTCTGTTTTACTGCTTGGCTGAAGGGCTGTAGTAAAGAAATAATAATACTCCATAAATCAATAACGTTTACAAGGAACGTTTTACGGATGGGTTTTAGCCTGGGTGGAACATTCAAAATCAAATGGGATTTTTCTCAATAAATTTCTCTACACAGGAAGCCCAAGTGTAATTATTGGTGCTTCTCGACCTAATTCGCTCTTCACAGAATTTTGTACACAGGCTACCCATGCGTGGAAGAATTGATAAGGAAATGTAATTTTGGCGCCTGCCTTTTACGTTTTGGGTGGCAAACAATGCGCTGCTATCCCAGGAAGCTGATGGTGCGCACTTTAACCACCTCTCTCCATCAGTGCTCTGTTTTAAGAGTATTGAAAAAGTTGGAGCTACACCGATTAGAGAGAAGTCAAAACAGATGCCATCTGCGTAATTCATATCCTGAACAGGTAAAGCCGCTGGCATAGTATGCATTGCTTGTTTATTTTTTGGTAAGAGGGAGGGCAGGGGTAGAAAGAAAAACAACTGCATACCACCAAACAACACAGACTACTGCGGGCAAGCAACGATGTATGTAATGTCTGTCCCGTTAATATTACTGCAAAACTACAACAAAAGCGAAGGTTTCATTTTTGTTTCGTTAGCTCACCTGATGCCATGTACTGCTTTGCGCGAGCTTCTAGTTTATGTAGTTCCTCTTGGCTTGTCTTCTGCGACGATGAGTCTAACGACGCGTCTGTACTGCCTGAGATACTAGGAGTTACGATAGAAGGGGAGCTGAGAGTACTGGACGACCCCGACGATGGAGACGCATCAGGTTTGCTGTCACTGGATGTCTTTCTGTTGTGTGCGTACTGGAAGACAATGTCTTCGACATCAGGTGGGGAATCCTTCGCTAGGATTTCCTCGTTACTTCTATTAGTGTTGCTATGGCGACGCTTGGCTGGAGGTGATGACGTAGGTTTGTGGTGTAGTGGGCGTGGTCGCTTGAAGTGAGGTTTATTGCGTACGATGAGTCCTAGTAACATGTGGGGCCGTGGTTCTTCTAATCCTTTGAAATCAAATAACACAAACGAGTTATGCTACGTTATAGCCTCCTCTGCAGGCGTCACTAATCTCCTCATACTATATTTTCCTATTGGTGGGGTACCTGTGGAGATAATACTTTGGCCAGGACACCTTTCATAGGAAGCCCAGAGACATAGTTTTTTGTAGATTTGACAACAAGTTAGACAGCTAGACGGACTTAATCACGTGTGCGGGAGGAGAAGGGAAGGAGGAATATGATCAGTATCTATTGACCCATTTACCAAATATCCAATCTGATGATCAGAACAAATAAATTTCTTTCCTTGGGAATGGACATTTTGGGGATGTAAATATTCGTGTTTAATTGTATTGATCCCCAGGTAGGGAGTTAAATTCAGTAGATGAAGAGCCACTCTGTGGAAGTCCCACTGCTAAATCCTATTTATATGTTATTATTTTAGAGCGAAGGCATTTAACCCGCGAACCAAAAAATACTAGTCAACGTGTAATAATCAAAAAGACACAAAAGAAAACAATGGAATTAGGGTCTACTAAAGTGTATTAGTCTAATATCTATTTCACGGATTTAATGACTTCACTCTATTTACTTAGTGGCAGGGTTTTTTCTAGTCTCCCACACAGCCGTCACGCAAGCGTCACGCAACGCTTTCCATTCAGGGGAGAAAGTGTTTCGTGACGACACTGAAAGCGGCTGTGTGGGAGACTAGGGTTTATCTTACACGGGTCATAAACATGATGTATTACCTGGTCCATCAAATGGAAGCAGCTCGTTAGGTATCGGTGAATGTGATGCTAAAGGCATAAGATACATGTCCTTGACACCCGTATAACAGTTATTCACCACTCCACATCGCTTACGGCTGTAGAAATATGAGTAGAGTGACACGTAACTCGTCTTCTCCTCGTCAGATGATGCCTCGTAACGTATGACTGATACATCCTGTGAGACAATGAGAAAACCGTAAATACAACCTATAAGGGACGAACCATCCCCTTTTGAGCGCTAGCCATCAAGTAGTATAGATTGTGTTGGATTGTGTTACGGTCACCAAAAGGTTTTTCTTGGTGACCGTCACGCAAAGCAACACGATTTATACCACGTGAAAGCTAGGTGAATTGAAAAGGGGGCTGCGCAAATCACATAAAATATCGAGCAATCACTTCACCTACGAAAGAAATATCGCGCAACCTCTTCTTTCAGTAACGAAATATCCATTCTCGTACCTAGATCCTACTCACGATTTTTCGTTAGAAAACTGAGAAGGGTTTGGGTACGAGAATTTGAAACATCGAGCAAACACACACACACACAAAGCGTACGGGGGTTGATACAAAAAAAAAAAAATCGTGCAACATACATTCCCGCAATCCCCATCAACCTCTTTTGCTCTTCATGCCTTAATATACTGTATGTACCCTAGCTAGACCACAATGCATCATGTTTATCAAAATCAGAAAAGGTCTATGAAATATACTTTTCCCCAACCCCAGTTTCAAGTTCTCTGTTGCTCAGGGATAGCCTCAATTTTGTGTAGAATATTCATGTGTTCCAGTGAAGGTTCGTGGAATTTCAAAGTGTTTGTATTGTTGAAGTTCTGCATTCCTTACTTTACCGTTGGTATTTGTGAATATTGAGATACTGATACGAGGCTAAGCCTGAGTAAATGAGTTGTACTTACTCTAGTGGTTGAGCTTCGTAGCTGATAGATATAATCCCACACTTGTTCAAAGCCGATGCGTCCCTGAAGATGCAACGTGTCTGGTAACAACTGAAGCAGATCGTCACAAGGACCTGACACACGGAAAGCATTGGTACCGAACTTAGCTACACTTTGCATCATTACGAAGCCTTTCCAAACTGGTTTGTCACGTCTGACGGGTTTGACGTTCGGTGGCGGTGAGACGGACCCCAGGGAGAACGACTCGGTAGAACTAAAGATTACAGAAAAGTAAAATATAAAATTGAGTGGGAAACATACGGTACTGACTTACAGCACGTACACGGTACGACATGCCGTAACATTTAAATGGCTTCCCATAAGAATGGTTATCGTATGANTGAGTGGGAAACATACGGTACTGACTTACAGCACGTACACGGTACGACATGCCGTAACATTTAAATGGCTTCCCATAAGAATGGTTATCGTATGAGTGGGAGACATACGGTACTGACTGCACACATGTACACGGTACGACATGCCATAACATAGAAATGGCTTACCACAAGAATGGTTATCGTATGAGTAGGAAACATGCGGTACTGACTTCATGTACATGGTGCGACATGCCATAACATTGAAATGGCTTCCCATAAGAATGGTTATCGTATGAGTGGGAAACATGCGGTACTGACTTCATGCACATGGTACGACATGCCATGACATTCAAATGGCTTCCCATTGATTTCCAGTAATTTATCCAATCACAACGCGTAGTTACAGCTACGGAAGATACGGTACTGCTACGAATTTGCCGTATCGTTTCCCACTCATATGAAGACCGCTCTAAAAGGCGAAAGGCGATTTGAAAAAAGTACACGGCGTTAGGTAGTGTTACCTGACTGATGCAATGTCCATTGATAATGGTGGTGGAGATGGAACTGAACTTTCTGCCAAAGCTTGTATTCTGGATGAGAAATAAATAAAAATAATGATACCCTGAAACAACCTTTGTGCTGATAACAGGTATTCATCTTTACAGAGTGAAAAATTGGAGAAATTGGAGAAAGACCTTCAGATCAAGGGAAGTTTCTTTTTCGACACACGAGTATTATATAGTAAAACGTTCAATACTTACGGAGTCGATGTAGACACGAGCATCAGAGTGTCCTCTTGCCGTGGGGGTTCCCCCGGGGGCTGCATTTTACCAGTACAGATACGACAGTTGAGATCAAACAAGTGAATGCGGTGCTGGTCTGTGGTGTCGACCAGGAGGGGACCAGGAGAGGTGTTGCTGTCTGCCTCAGTCACTTCCGATTTCTCTTTAGTTTGTTTATTAACAGCATGGACCTAATGTAAGAACACAACCACAACTTCTTCTTAGCAGTAGCAGTAGCAGTAGCAGCAGCAGTAGTAGCAGTAGCAGCAGCAGCAGCAGTAGTAGTAGTAGTAG
>NW_022261184.1:41817-52259 GCF_009602425.1 Actinia tenebrosa | reverse complement strand
GATGGATGGATGGATGGATGGATGGACAGATGGACGGATGGATGAATGGACAAATGAATGAATGGCTGGACAGCTGGATGGATTTGCAGAACACTAGATGTACAACCAGATGGATGGATGGTGTGGATGGAATGAGAGTGGGGTGGGTGGATGGAATGAGAGTGGGGTGGGTGGATGAAATGAGAGTGGGGTGGGTGGATGAAATGAGTGAATGGATGGATGGATGGATGGGTGAATAACTATACTTACTTTGCAATGCAACTATCACTACAATACACTGAATTATGTTCGGCATGGTTCTGACAACCAGTATTAATACATTTTCTCTGGGCCTTGCTGGCAAATGATGCTGGGGTGGGTGTTGTGCGCACCTGAATAAACAAATAATCAATAAAAAGTAATTATAAAGTGGTGGTATCTCAGTTTATCAAACTACATTTTGGTACCTTGCCCGGTGTCTATTCAATAAAGGTATCAAATTAATGAAGGTATCAACTAAATAAAGGTGTCCACTTATAGAATAATGGCTTTAAGAGTAACTGTAATAATGATTTTACAGAAAATATGGAAGAAATTTTTGGACTGTGCAACTAGCTGTCTGTATTGAAAGGGCTCTGCTTACTGCACAACGCACAAAAGCATGACCAAATTGGCATACTTTTGTGCACAGGGTTTTTGCCAAATGAGCTTTCACACAACTTATTTGGTAAAACCAGCAGCTTTGCATCAAAATGTGTGCATATTTTTGCACGTTGCACCGTAATAGAGGAATCACTGTAAATCACTGCCAGACAATATGATTAAGAAAGTTTCAGAATCACTGAAAAAGCAAGCCCTTTATATTAACAATAGAACGGCAAAATTGCAGTAGGCAATTCAAAAAGAAGCCAAAGTGAAAAAATTAACAAAAAAATTGCTGGGACCAAATAGCATACCTTTTTAGGTATTTTGTATGATGAAGGATCAGAATTTCTTCTCCTGATGTCACTGCTGTGGTCCTTGTGTCCTGAATCTTTACTTCGCTTTTCTTGTCCTTTGCTTTCACTCTTCCTAGTCTGAAGTGAAAAAAATAATTCTAAATTTTTTAAACAAATAGTTAACAAAGCTGAATAATAATAATAATAATAATAAATAATAATAGTAAATAATAATAATAATAATAACAACAATAATAATAGTAATAATAATAATAACAATAATAACAACAATAATAANNNNTAATAATAATAATAACAATAATAACAATAATAACAACAATAATAATAGTAATAATAATAATAATAATAATAAATGTACAAATAAAGTGCGGACTGAAAGGGAAGCAGGAGCCAGGGAGACTAATATTTTGAATTTCCATTTTTTATACTAAAATGCCTAGTATGATTATATGATTATAATAATTATATAAAGCCCAGTTCCTAATAAATAATAATGAAATTCTGGTAAAAGTCAAATTTGCTATGCTAATGTATAACAATCACACCAAATTGTGGTCAGCTATTGATCTCATTTTGAATGCTCACACATTTTCATTTTGCCCCCCTCCCCCCTCCCCTCCCCCACTAAAACATTATGCTCCTATGTCCCTGGCTGTGAATAGACTTAGCTTGGGCTTAATGTTTCCCCATTTCAGACCATGTTAATTTATTTTTAATTTTCATTTTATGATAAAATAATAATATTCCCTAGAGTATTATTTCTTTGTTTCACAGTTGCGCACTAGAATACACATGAATCGATACAACTCAAACAAAGAATCTTATTCTCAAGAGAATGATACGTTGTCGAAGGGAAAACATTATGCCCAAGAAAAAGAGGTCAATAAACACTATCAGCTGTGATTTATTGCATTTATGTTTTTAGCTTGGAAAATAAATAGTTTGCCTTTTCGTGTTGAATTTTTACTAACATTATTTATCAGATATAAGAATATTTCTTAAGTTCTTAGGTACTAACCTTGCTTGCAGAGTCAGTAGAATGTCTGTGATGTCGTTTTTCACCTGGTTCTCTAGGCATCTTCAGTCTTCTGTGTCTTCTTGGTCTTTTTGGAGTATTGGAGCTATCGTCTGTTGCCTTGGAAGAGTTGTCGACTGCATTACCACCTTGTGCTTTTAATTTCTTTTTGGCTAAAACATTAAAAAATAAGTTAGAATTTAAAAAAAAACATTATTTAAAACAGAAAAAAGAGTTTGTGAAACTTAAAAACCTTCACATTTTTGATACCCTGAAACGATCTCTGATCAAAGTCATGGCAAGGCTAACTCACAGATCGAATTCGAATTATTTTTTAGCATTTTCGATGTTGCTAAAGGAGGAGAACTGGAGAAGCAAGAAAAAAACTTTTGAATCAAGAAAGGGACTTGACAAACTCTAACAGGTGCAATGAAAAACTTTGAAATTAACATCTTGTACTCATCAATTCTCATGGAATTTCAAATGCCTCCACTCGGATTTTGAAACCTCAATAGAATACAGCAACTCATAATTGAAACATTACTTATTGTTAATACTAGATATTGTAGTAAACAATTTGATTGGAAAACAATGTGAATGAGAATAACAAGGGGGAAAAATGGTGGATTTCAAACAAATAATTACCCCAAAACAATAATAACAAAATAAAGTTGATAATTACTAAAGAATAAAAAAATTACTAACATTCCTTAGTATTATTTTCACATCTATTTATTGCCAATCTTATTATAATTATATTGCTTTTCAGTAAAAGCTCTTTTGAATAATATACACTTAATTAGTTTATAAATATACATAGCAAAGAACTTTTGCAATTGTATTTTGAGAGCTAGCACAAGTAATGTGTAGAATATTTAAATAAAACCAAGCTATGTATATTGTACTTGCAAAAAGAACTAATCAAAAAAAAAAATGAAATCCATGTTTAAAAAAGCTTTCCTTCATGGGCTGAGGAATGCTTAAATAAAAAACATAGACTATTATTAATTATTGTCAAATGACAGTACTAGTATCTAGCAGAAACCATAAATGAAATAAAAAATTTGCTTTGCAAATTGCTAACTTGAAATATTTCAAAATGGTATCTTGAAGTTTGGTTATCTATGCTTTGTGAAATTCAGCAATAAACAATGTCTTACCTATAACACATCTTGGGCAGACATATTCTATTCCATTCTTCTCCATTTCTTTTCCTATTTCTTTGGTAATAGACACACAATCTCCATGCAACCATTCTTCACAGTTATCACAACAGATCATGAATCTGGACATTTTCAAAAAAATATAAACAAGAATTTAACTTTTTAACTCAGTTTTCAAAAATTAAAGGTTTGAGCTTGAGGTTTGATGGTTTAGGCTTGAGGATAATATTGTGCAGGTCTAGGAACTACAGCTAGCACTATCCTCTTGCAAGCTGCAAACTTCCAAACACCAGCCTCTGTGGGCTTCCTGTGGTAGATGGTGCAAACCACAGGAAGCCCAAGACAAGTGTGACCAGGCCCTTCACTATCATGTAAAAATGTATAAAATTGGTTATTAGCTTATTTTAACTTGTGGCCCTCTAAGTGTACTATTTCTTAATAAGATGGTAAAGCTGCTACTTTATACATTGTCATTTGAGCCACAGCGAAGGTCTAACCATTTGGTAATGTTTTTAGAGAGTGTTGTTCCGGCCGTGGAGGCTTGAACCCACAACATCCGGCACAACAGACCGGTGCCCAACCAACTGAGCCAACTGGAAGGCAAATGAACCATCATCATCGAAGGTATCTTTAAAATGGGGTTTGTCCATAACCCATTATTACATGTAAATAAAATATGATACACTTACCTATTCCCGTGAGGCTTTCGGCAAATACACCACAGTCTCTCGGGGTCATACTCTGGGTCGTAATCAGAATCTTCCTCCATAAACTCCTCTCCTGAATCATTTGCCTCTTCATCAGATGATGTAACACTTTCTTTAGATTCTTTCGACTTAGTTGTTGCTTCACCACTGTCGTCATCAGTATGGCTTCCATCCTTGCTATGTTCACTTGTCCTCGACCTTTTAACTTTAGAAGGTTTCTCCTCCTCAGATGGATGTCTTTTATGCTTGACTTTTGAATAAACTTCGTGGTCTATTCCTACAGCAAACAGTGGCATTCCTTCTTGCTTTTCATCACTGCTTTCTTTTTCTGCATGTTGTTTCTTGTGATGGGTGGGGCTATGTGGAACCTTTTCATCAGTTGACTTTATATGTCCTTTTTCAAGCTTTTCTTTAGATTTGTGATCGGTAGGCTTGTCCTTTATTTTATGGTGCTCCTCTGTGATCTTATTAGCTTCCTTCTTGTACTTGTCCTTTTCTTTTTCTTTACCAATATCTTTCTTAATCCCTGTCTCTTTGCTATCTTCCTCTTGTTCTTTTTCTTTTTCTTTCTTTTCCTCTTCTTCTTTCATCTTTCTTTCATTTTCTTCCCTTTGTTTTTCTTCCTCTTCCTTTCTCTTCCTCTCATCCTCTTCTCTTTTCTTTCTTTCTTCTTCTTCTCTCTCTTTCCTTTCCTGTTCTTCAATTTCTTTTAACATTTCCTCTTGAGCTTTCTTAACAGCTGCTTCAATTTCACGTTTTTGAATGCTCTCACTGATGCGATTGCTTCTTCTTGATGGTGTTAATTCCTTTTTTGATACCCTCTTCTTCTCTGGTTTCTTCTTTTGTAGCTCTTTTTCTTCCTTTCCTTCCTCAGAGGAATCCTTGGTCTCTTCCACGGGTGCTACCGCTTCTGTTGCAGTATTTTCTTCCTCTCTGACAGAAGTACTATTCTCAGTGTTGTTTGAGGGATTACAAATTTCTTTATCTAAGACAAGAATTTCTGTCAGAATTTGTTTAACCTCATCATTCATGGGTTTAAGTTTTTGCACATCATTTGACAGACTTTGCTGATAAATTTTCTCCTCTTTTTCTTCTTCCTTAATAGTGGCTTCCTTCTCTTCCTTTGGAGCCTTGTCATCTTTTTCAGCACTTCCTTCCAGTTCTACTTCTTCTTCTTCTTTTACTTCAGAAGCTGTACTATCTTGTACATCAGATGGTTTATCAGTAGCTGGTTTTTCAGCACTTTCTTCATCCTTTTCCTCCTTTTTCTCATCAGCTGTTTCTATCTGTTCTTCTTCAGCAGCTGTGGTGGCCTTCTTGTTTCCACCCCTTCCCTTTCTTGGTGACTGTACAACTGATTGGGCTGGGCTGGTGTCTTTTCTTTGGATCCTAGTTGACCTATTTATTCATGGTAATAGAAAAGCAATACTATAGGAAACCTCATGTTTAATGGTTCTTTTTGGATATAACAATACCAAGTCTTTGACTGTAGCCAAAGTCCATTCAGTGACCAAAAACAATAGTTCCTAGTCGAGGCTGGAGTTACCGCGCATGTTAAACTGTAGTTTTGCTATGCGCGGAAACTCCAGCCTTGACTTGGAACTATTATTTGTGGTCACTGAATGGAACTGTAAAAGGGAGTATTGGGGAGCAATAAACCTTATTCTTTGTGTGACAATGTTTTCCCAATTGAATGTGACAAACTTCCAGGGGAATAAACAGCTATTGGTTTGAAACTCATAGGGATATCATCGTTATTCCTTTCATATCCTTTGGGATACTCATGAATCTTTGAAAGAGTAAAGACAAAAGAAAATGAATCCYHTGGAGGTTWGWMAMGMTGAATTGGGAAAACATTGTCACACCATGAATAAGGTCTATTTAATCAAAAACAAACAGACCATAGAGAAATGGTTCAGATGGGGTCGGAATTCCCCCCCCCCCCCCCCACTCTCCTGGTAAAATAAAATCACATGGCTTCTCATCAACCAAATCCCATTTTTAACTAGCTTCTTCTTGTGATTGTCCCACAATGTGATACAACTAAAGCTTAATAGATTTAGATTTTAAACGGCTAACTCAAGCCACAAAAAAGGGTGATATACAGTTCTAGGTCTCTAGGGGAATTCCACAGGAAACCCACCTTTCTAAAAATATTTTGTGTCTGTTTGCTGGCTCAACAATTCCCTGACCTTTGGATCATTTTTTAATATTTTCCCTGTGGTTTGAAGACCCCAGAGGTGATTGACCTAATGCTGGTCTACCCTAGATTCCCCAACAACTGCTTACAAAAAATACATCTGCAGCTCCATTCATGTGCCAAACGTAATCGATGAATTAAGTACGGCAAAAGAGCAGCATATGAACCATTTTGTCCAGAAGTTTTGATTTGGTACAGCAAACTGATAAAGTTTGACAGAGCTTGCTGCATTACAAGGCACTTTTCTCATCTGCTGAATCAAATGCATAATTTATGCATAACATAATCATAAAGTCCATTCCACTCACAAACCCCATTTCTGACGTTAATATACAATTTAGTCCAACATATTCTTCGATTGCATGTTGTATCATCGTGGCCTCTCGGGGGATCGTTGGTGCCATTTAACAAAAGATTTCTTATTAGTATCCATTGTTAACGGCACCACAATGGCTACCATGTTTTTGACTTTTACTTTTATATGGAATGGGCTCCGATTTAAAATTTTTTGGACTCACCTTCGAAGGCTCCTTCTTTCTTCTTTCTTGTCATCCTCTTTTTTGGAATTTTCAGATTCAAGAGTTGGGGTTTCATTTTTTCGTTTTCCACCTCTTCCATCCTTTCCGTCCTTTCCCGCCTGTGTGCTATTGTCTTTCTCCATTTGCTGCTGCTTTTGTGATCCCCTCGGGCTTTTTCTCCTGTCTGCGTCTGAAGGAGACTCTTTCTTTGCCCGCAGTCTAGTGTTCCTTACTGGACTAGTTTCAATTTCCTGACCTTTAATTGGTTTACGAGGGGAACTTCGCAAACTGTAGCTAGATCTGACATTCCCAGACTTCTTATTCTCCTTACTGTCTTTGACTTCTGGGCCATTTTCTTTTGTCGTATCCTTGTCATCTTTCTCTTTTACCTCTTCACTTTTTGTTTCCTCATCTTTTTTATTTTGCTTTGCTGAAGCTGTTGTGACGACTCCCGCCGAGCTAGACACAACAGTAGTAGACGTACTCATAACAACTTGTTTAGACTTTTCTTTCTCGTTAAGATTTCCAAGCAAAGGATTCATTCCTTCGGATATTTCATCTTGAGAATTCAACATTGGATCATTTCCGTGCTTGAGAGGCGATGAATACTGGCCCAAAACATTCAGCACTGGATCAGAATAGCTCAACACCTCTGACTCCGCACACAGTGTACTACACGTGCTAATAAGTAAATTTGTTTGCTCCGGCGAGAGAACTTCGGTTATACGTTTAAAAGCGTCATGAGGCAGAAAATTATCCCCCAGGACATCTAAATCACTGGTTTGTCCACTCAACTCTCGCACCTGATCATCGGTAAAGACAGGACTGATTGACGGAGTGATGTCTCGCAGATCGACAGTGTGAGCGTCGCTTGGAAGAGGACAAATATTCCAAACACTTGATCCAGTCCTGGAATCGTTTTCGTTTCGTTCATTTGATCCTGAGTTAGTTTTCAGTGTCTCTGCTTTGCTGATGCTTTCACTAGCCATACCAAACGCAAATCCCAAACAATCACAATAACACGATGTGAGGTCACATGGACATCATTAAGCTTATCTTCAGCTAAATTCACCAACAACTGGGCTTTGAATAAACAGTGTCGAGCTCCAGCAAACAAACTATTTCACGTGGAATTTAAATGCTTTTCACCTCCTGTGAGTCCTGTGTAGGAAACAAGTCGAACAGACGGTAGTATCGGAGTATTTTTAAGAATAAGTGATCGAGTTTCATTCTAAACGAGGTCGACTCATGTTCGCCGCCATTTYGTTTGCCTCTCACCTGTGTTTACACGCATGCACTTTGACACAGGGATCCCGCGCTGACCAGCTGTTTAGTCTGTGCAGGCTTCAATACAAAAATACAATTGATATCAAAACCATGTGCCCCTTCATTCCTTAAATTCTCTAACCCCCAGCTGACTGGTTTCTAGGTGGACACCCTTTATTTCACTGAGACTAATCTTGCCTGTAATGACCAAATTTTCTTCACACATTTTAGTAAAGTGAACCTTCGCAGGGGTGGATCCAGGATTTTGTTCAGGGAGGGATGCTGAGCACAAAGCTAACCCAGGGAGGGGTGCACCCCTTAGAWTCAAAGTGAAAAACAGTATGGGTTATTTTCGAAGTAGGGGCACAAAGTTGAACCAGGGAGGGGTGCACACACCCTGCACCCCTCCCCTGKATCCRCCCCTGCTCCATGCAGCTGCTGACACCTATATTAAAGGGACACCATGTAAAGTCCCGAAAGTGTAGGGGCACACTATAGCACTTTTTTTTAAATTTGAGGATATCTTTTCTTTATTTCTAGTAAAGTACCAAGATCATTAAGCTTACCTCAAAAAACATTTTGTACGATTCCTAAGAACTTAGCARCTTATCTCTTATTCCTAAAACTAATTTTTTAATCCCTTATTTCCAAAACTTTGTTAGACCCAAATATATCTTTTGTGTCGTGTTTACTCTACTATTTTTTCACTTTTGTTTTCATTTGAAAAACGGGAGGGACATACAGGTTCATAATGGGACGTGATGGTGTAGGCCAACGTCCCTTATCTCGTGATATAAARCTGGTGTTACATGCAAACGATTCGTAAACAGTGAGTGACTGAGGGAGTGTAGAGGGAGTAAACCCTTAAAAAACACCATGGATTTATCACCGAAATTCTCATTTATTGGTGTTGTACTTCTACTTTATATCCTCTGCACTTCAGGACTACCTCAGGAATATTCCAAAAAGGAGTTGTTTATAGGGTATCTTCGSCGATTTACTTCGCATTTGAAGCCAGAATTGGAATGTGACGCTTGCAAGGCTCTCTCAGAAGTTGCGCAAATTGCCTTTAAAACTAAACCAACTCAAAACGACATCGCTAAATTCCTCACTAAACTTTGTATTAAGCTAAAGATTGAAGATAACAGAGTTTGTACTGGCATTATTCAAGAATTTAAGGGAGAAGTCTTGACTGTTTTTGACGAGTTTTTTCTGAGTCCTGACGAAGTCTGCGGGTTGATATTCGGACCATCTTGTGCCAAGAAACCGAATCCTGATATTTTCTGGAACGTAACCTTTCCTAAAACTCCTAAACCTCCAGTTCGACCTATTCCACCACCGAAGGTAGGCAATTATTAATTTAAATTCATAAAAAGATTACTGAATGTTTTCCTTATATGAATCCTGTAAGTTACGTACACGTTATTTAAAATAAGACCATCTGTAAGAACAATTGCAAAGATCTTATTTTTATTCGAAACTAAATCACAAACCTTGTGTCTTTCCTTTCTTCTTTTATTCATTCTACCAGGAAGTTGGATTTTTTCTTYCTTTCTGTTTTTATATTTGTTTATTTCATGAACTCTACATTACAGTGGTTATACTGTTATTATGTCATGATCCCATGACACATCACCCCATATCATACCAACACATAACTGAAGTATGTCAAAAGTATTGAGCAATATATCATGTTGGTAATTCCTAACAATACCATAAAGATTCGTTTATTTCTAAGATATTTTTTTCAAAACCTGAAATTATGTTACAAAAGCATTGCGTTATCATGGCATTTTARAAACAATAGGTCCTTGCATGTTCAAGAGCATTCTTTATTGTTTTCATAAAGTGTGCTAAAACAAAACCGAAGGAAATAGATTTCTCCTTTAACAAGCTTTGGCTGAGTGATTACTCATTAAAAGACTAAAAATTGATCTTCGGAAAAAAAAGAAATTTATTGAACACTCCTGACCGATGTTTCTCCAGTAATTTGATCAGGGCTGTTTTGATTGTTTGATTCCATCCATTAGGGCATATCAATAAATCTGATCTAGTCATATGCCTTTCATGAGCTCTGGGATTAAAATACAAGTGTACATGTAGTTCAGAGATGAGATACCAGTTTAAAAAAAACACATTTTCTGTTTGCTAGTCATAACCTTATGAATAAATGTGGTTCCAGAAAACATTGATATCCTRGCTATATAAATTCATAAAATGACTCCATACCCACCAGGAACTTCCAAATTTTTTCCATACAAACCTCATAATTGTGCTCTTTCTCTAACCCCTCTCCCCTCCAGAATTTCCAGTTTCTTCCATGGGTGGGGTATGGATATTTCTGGAACTACACAATAAAATCATAAGAGGATTGGGTTTAGCTGTTGCATCTACACTGTAACGGTCTTTAAGGTTTAGTTATAAAGGAAGAAGATYGAGAAAAGAGAGCAATAACGAAGACCAAACGAACATGTGTTGATTCAACTGTATTGTAATCAAAAGACGACACACCCCCTGAGAGCRGGTTGAATTACAAGCTATCCTGAGTTACATAATGATTGTTAATTAAACAATATAGGATATCATAGAGTACAGTTGTCAATCCATCAAGGAGGCCCTATTATGGGAGGGGGGG
>NW_022261184.1:21387-34812 GCF_009602425.1 Actinia tenebrosa | reverse complement strand
ATAAATTGTTAATATCAAATCTTTTGTGTTATATAGTATTGCCTTTATTGGCCCTAGTGTAACACCATACACCCAGCGTAATCCAGGATATAGGATATACACAGTTGATGGCGACTACTTTAACAGCTCAAGGGTAAGCAAAGATAATATATTGTAATTAATGATTATTTATTGTAATTTAAAGTACTATGAATATGACTTTTGCTTGATTCTTATTTCAAGAAAATTTGAGCAATGCATTGAACTATTTCTTTTGATGACTCTCTATTAATATGGAGTTCCTCAGAGATCCATTCTTGGTCCCCAACATATTCCAGATTTTCAATGGTTGTACTTTTTGTGAATATGGAGTTCCTCAGAGATCCRTCTTTGGTCYCCAAAARTATCTTTGAAAATAACATAATTTTTCCGACGTTGGAGTTCCTCAGAGATCCATTCTTGGTCTCCCAGATACTTAAGTTTGTTTGTTGTATTTTTCCAGGTTGTACTAGACCATGAGACCTACATTCTTAATTTAACTGAGGCCAACAAAGGAAATGTAAAATGGCAGCTGGAATACAAGGCTAAGGTTAGTAAGAAAATGCTAGATTTTATCTTAATCCCAAGCCAAGAAATACTGTAAATTTTGAGCAATATCTGTTATATTCCAGGAAGCTTACAAGATGTCATCACTTTTGCCTTCTGAATGGAATGCTCTAGTATACCGCATGGCCAATGATAATGCCCTGTTAGATCTTGTTTACAAGTAAGGCCTTGTACTCTGTTGCCCAAGCTTATCAATATCAGACAGTATGACTTTCTTTCATTGTATCTGTAAASTTCTTAAAACCTTCAAATTTATCAATGCTCTGAAACAACCTTGGGGCTGATCTAAGCCAGGGCATGGCTAACTCACAGATTGAAACCTGAAACAACTTTGTGGCTGATCGAAGTCAGAGCATGGCTAATTTTTTAGGTTTTTATGGAGGGACAAAAACTGAGAACGCAGAGAAAAACCCTTGAATCAAAGGAGAGACCTAACAAACTCTACTCACATGTGATTCACAGTCCAGTAATTTATTCCCAGACACCAGAAATGAAAGACAAGTGTACTACCACTACACCACCCTTGAYATTCTTCATACRTATAATTTGATATGAAATTTTCAATTATTTCAGGCATTTTTGGAAGTCCTCTCCTGATAGTGTCCATGGTGGCCCATGTGACACAACTGAATGTCGCCATGAATTTGTATGTCGCTTGTTAGCAGGMAGATCACATGATCCTGAGGTGTGCACCCTCAGAGGGTTAAAGATTACCAAGTCCAGGCAGCATTTGTCTCCTCTCATGGATGTTTGTTAACACGTAATATTTGCATTGATAATCATCACTTTCAGACTAAAAAATTATCAACTTTGACTTGAATTATTTTAGTTTAAACAGACTAGTAGACCAAATCTGCATTTTTTTTCCATATCAAACCATGTGTCATTTCCTTGAGTATTATTTTTTCTTTAGCAGCAGTGCTTCAATAGAAACTTGGATAAAAATGTTTACTCCTAAGTGCTACTTGTACAAAAATCGCTCAAACTTTACTCAACTCAAACCAAAAAAAAATTTTAAAGGTATTTGGCTTAAAATGGAAGTTGGAGAAATGCCATTTTTATTTACCTTTTGTCTGCTAATGGGCTATCATGAATCAAAGCAAAATCGTCCATAATAATAGCACTTTTAAAAATGATTCACTGTATATATCATTCGTACGCAAACTTCTTGTCTAATTATTGCTTGCTTGGGCAAATTCAAATTCACAGTGAAAATAATTTCAAAATCAATACATTATTTATTTAAAATCTATATTAATATCTAAAAGGTTCATAAATCATAAAACCTCACGCATAATTTCCAATTAGAATTACGATTTACAAACAAAATATAGTTTTTAAAAACATTCCGCTATATCACTGTGACGTCACAGGTTATTCATATGGGGCACAGAGTAGCAAAGAGCAAATTATAAGAGTATAGTCTAATTTTATCCTCACCTGTAGCTGAACTGATAGTCCTGATATATCTGATTTTCAAACATTTTATAAACTGGACATGTTTATTCTACAAAATGTATAGTATTTTTTGGTGATTGTTTTGAGTCCTAAAAAATACTATTTTTTGCAATTTTCTTTCTAAGTGTTACTTTGTCTGTCTGTTGACTGTATTGTATTAATAATATGATTGTAATATAAATGACTTTGCTACAAAAATATATTACTCTATTTCATAATAAACAAGTCTATTTGTAATTTTTTATGTCACTAAGAACACCCAGATTATTTGCCAATATCCAACACCTAAACTGATAAAATGGACTCTAATAGCCCACTTCCGAGATATGCTTTGCTTGTCATGTACAAAGGTTTCAGTACAAGGCTCGTGCTAACAATACTTGGATACATGGAGCTGAACAATTAATACTCTGCAAAACATAAACCCTAACCCAGCTTGCTATGCCAAGAAAGACCCATAAAATCAGGTGCCTATTTTGAATCATTGCTTCGACATTGCTCCTGAATGAAAGTAAGGAGTACAGTGTCAGTTACAGAGAGTACTGTGGTAGTAGTACACCTAAAATACAATACTAAAAAAACCACACCCATATTGAATAAATGTTCAGGCCATCGACAAATACTTCTCAGGGACTGCAAAGGGTAGGGGCTGGGCTAATATTGACTAAAGTATTCCATATAAACCCCCTGCTTTTATCCTTCCTCATTCTAGTGTGATTTTCCAATCTAGGCACTAAATTATTAGGAAGCTCCAGAGTCCTTGCTTTTTCCCTTGGACAGTAACCTTATTACCTTGATAGCATATTATTTCTTATCTAGTGTATTTTTGTTTCTTCTATGTTGAATCCAAAGCTTTCAGGTCATTGACCCTCGTCAGGGAAGGGGGTGGGRGGTGGGGGCTAAAAAATTGACCATGATTCAAACTCAAACTACAGTGCCCAGTATCCAGCTTAATTTTTCTACAGATAAATGATAGTCAATCTCCTGTTTGTGGATTTTTATCTATCCTCCTTCATGAGGTAGTTTTATGCCTTCCTCTTCTGTTAGTTGCTTGCATAGCCTTCAATTTCTCTTTGGCCCATTTTTTCTTTCCTTCCTCGTCTGTCCTGGTTTTGCTAAGAATCTGTCCCTCTGTTTTTGCTCTGTTGAACTTTGACTTAGAGATATCTTCACTCTTATCTACTTCAAGTGCCTTGTTTTGGCTCAGGATTTGTCCCTCTGTGTTTGCCCTATTGAACATCTTTGACATGGAGGTACCTTCACTGGTATTAAAGCTGTCTTCTTGTGCTGAAGCCTCAAAGACATCATCACTTACTCCAAAATCATCATTAGGTGAAACATTTTCCAAATCTCCTGGGGAAGACTGTGTTCTCAGCCTGGAACTTTCAGCCTTTACTTTTTCCAAATGATTCTGAWAGCCGAAATCGAAAGGGTTYACTGAGACTTTCTTGCGTGCCCATCCTCTTCGTCTGTACTTGAATGAATCAATGTACTTTTTTGGACGAACTTTTTTCTCCCATGTTTCCACCGCAATGGCTTGCCGGGATTTTCCGATTTTTGCTCGTAGAATGGGCGGTGTTCGATCTCCACGTTTCTCTCGTTCCTGTCTGCGTATATCCTTGGCAAGATCCAGTGCGACTGCACATAGAAAAAATACTATGTTTAGAGATGTGGTTTATTTAAGCTAGGACAACGTTAAGGAACCGTGCCGTGAAAGTGTTGTGCTCAAGCATTTTGACTGAATGACTAGCACCTTTGCACACAGTTTGCCGTTCGCCATGTTAATAGACAGTTTATTACTTTTCTGATTATCGTAATCATCATTTTTGTATTATTTTGAATTTCATCTTTCACAGCGCCTAGAGCAGCCTTGGATAAGCGCTTTACAAATTTGAATTATTATTATTATTATTATTCATTCTTGCACGCTTTCTTCAGGAGGTGTTGCCAGTTTGATCTGTMCCCCATCTGTTGTACCTCGTGACTGGCGCTTTGTGCAGGAGATTTCAGGGGTGCTTACCACTTACCCGGAAAAACCGGAAATTCCAGTKGAAAAACAAATGGCATGTGTCATTCCGATCAGAAAGTTCCGGAAAACTCGGTCTTTTGATGGAAGTAATTTATCTTTMCCGCTCTCTTCGGTTCTTCCGGTAGACGCGCGTACCATTTGTTGGAAGTCAAAGTTTTCCGCTCTTTTCTTATCATTAGCAAACAAATTTCCGACCAAATGGATTGGTTTAAATGATAAACACCCCAGTTATCTACTGTTTGTACCTCGCATCTAAAGCGTGATATTCAAGTCACGTCAAAATTATCTTAGTGCGCGCTGTGTTTCAATTTTGTTATCTCATTTCTCTACTTTCTGTACCGCACATCGTGACATTCCGTCACGCAAGATAGGTTTTGGTGCGCGTCAATTTTAAACCCAATCAGTTCCGCGCGCTTTAACTTCCAGTCATAAAACCAGAATCTCTTCATTTATTAGTATTACCTTTTGTCACTCGACTTGGCTCAGTCATTTCTACCTCGATCCAGCAAGGCGCATCAATGTCTTGATCAGCGTCCTTAACAAAACAGATACACACCTTGGTGGATGCCAATAAATCCTCACTCTTCCCTGGTTCGTATCGTTTTGGGTCACACACATAATTGAGGTTGTCGGCAAATGAATCGAAGTCAAAAATCTAAAATTCAAAGATTCAAAGTTGATATTAGAAATAAATGCAGCAATTAGCCAAATCCACTTGGGCGAAATGTTTTTCCATTTCACACCACGTGTCATTCTCTTGAGAATGAGATTCTTTGTTTGAGTTGTATCCATATTCATGTGTCTTCTCATGCGCAACCGTTAAACAAAGAAATAATAATCTGGCGAATGACATGTGGTCTGAAAGGGAAAAACATTACGCGCAAGTACATTTTGTGACCTTGAGATTTGCGCATCTAAACCTTACTGGCCACAAAGAAAAAAATTCTGAAAAAGTGTGACAGAATTTCCGTTTTTTAAACGGAATAAAGATTTTTACTAGCAAAAACTTTGACCTTCTTCGACATATCTAATTCTCTGTACCTTGAGTAACTTTCCTTTGGGTAACACTCCCTTTACCTCAATCACTTCGGAAGATAAATGATGCCCCTAAGAGAATAAGATGAAATTTCTTTAATTTAGATTTTTGTTAATTYCAAAATAGAAGACGAAAGTGGTACCTGTATTAAGCATACACACTCAGAACTTTACGTGGTGTCTGCTTCATAAAGGKTGTCTACTGAATAGAGGTTTGTTTTACAGTAAACACAGTGGTACCTGTATTAAGCATACACCCTCAGGACCTTACGTGGTGTCTGCTTAATAAAGGTTGTCTACTGAATAGAGGTTTGTTTTACAGTAAACACAGTGGTATCTATTTTAAGCAGACACCTTCAGGACCTTAACTGGTGTCCACTTAATAAAGTGTGTTGACTAATAAGTTTTACAGTAAATATGCAAGGACAATTTCGGGACGTTCAACTTCCTGTCTGTTTAATGAAGGATTAAAAAAGGAAAAAACTCRATGTCGTTAAATATGACTTGCCTTGACAAATACTTTATTCTTGCTGCATCTTTTGACCCACATGTTGCCCTTTTCATCTATCGTCAACTTGATTCCCTTTATAATGATAAAAAATAGCATAACGACAAAAAAATGATGGGCTTTGGCGTACATTATGCATATTTTTTGAATTAGTATTTTATCAATACTCTGAAACAGTCTCTGGGCTACTCTAACGGTAAGTYGGAACTCAGGGTCTCGAATTCAAATTAACGTGTTTGGGTTTTGCAGAGGGAGGAAAACCCTCGAATCAAGGGTGAGACCTAACAAACTTTACTCACATGTGATGCTGAGTCTGGAAGTGAGAGTCCAGAGGTGAGAGGCACTAGTGAATGCAGTACTGTTACACCAACATTGATTCACTCACATTTGATGAAGTACAGGAATCAATCCCCAGAGGTGAGAGGCGAGTKCACTGCCACTACGCCCCTCTTGRTTCCTGTTATATCAAATGGATGAATAAATAAAATAATCTCTAGGCCATACCTTGCCAACGCACAGCCTTACTTTCTCCACCTTATTGTCTCCTGGTGTGATTGGCATGGACCCAATACCTATCCTGAAGTATAAGATAATAATAAAAAATAATAAACAATAATAATAATAATAAATAATAATAATAATGATGATAATGATAATAATAATGGGATAAACAGTGGATTCCACATTGGCTCTTCTTCCACTGGATTCCAATTGTAATTTAATGATACCCTTAAGAAGATAATGTTCATCGATGATGTAGTATAAATATGATGTCAATGAATTWTCTCTTATCGAATCAAAAGTATTTTCAAACTAGACTATCACACTAATGACGTCGTCGTCACGAGCCAGTGCAAGTGCTKTGTGCAGATATAAAGCACGCGTGGATTGGCTGAACACGACAGTGGTAAGGACCCCGGCAACGCCCTAACACAGAAGTACAAAAGTACAAACATTCAATCTCGTTTAAAAAATCATTTCATTTTCTCATCCCAATATAGCTTACCTCGTTACGTCAAAAGCATTGCTTGAGCCATCGACGATAATGACGGGGCGGTCCACGTGGAACTCGCCACGTGATATATCACGTTCATAGCACGTGATAGTACACCACAGACCAGGTGATTCCATGGCAACCTTCATGTCATCGTCTGCGTCCTATTAAAACAATGAGAGGGTCGAATAACCATATAAAAAATGAGACTTAAATGGAAGGTTAGGGAAGGGAAGGGAAGGGAAGGGAAAGTTAGGGGAGGGAAGGGAAGGGAAGGGAAGGGAGGGGAAGTGCAAGACTACTCTTACTTTTTTATCTTTGTTGACCTCTTTACCTTTCGCCGTAATGTTTTTCATTTCAGACCACGTGTCATTCTCTTGAGAATAAGATTCTTAGTTTGATTTGTATCCAATTCACGTGTCCTCTCATGCACAACTGTTAAACWAAGAAATTACACTCTAGGGAATGACCCGAGGACTGAAATGGGAAAACACGATCCCCAAGGTAAAGAAGTCTACTGGGCTTCCTGTGTTAAAATGCTCACACCTTTGACATCGTAGATTCGTAGGAAACCGTCGAGAGGTTCGACTCCCGCCCAGCTAAGGTAGGCCTGTCCAGTAACGTATCACATTCAGGTGACGTTACTATGGTGGAGTTAGCTGATGTATCATTAAATATATCCGTTATGGACAGCTCTGCAAGTGTTTCTTCCTCCGAGGACGTCTCCTGATCCATATCAACATTCTCACTACTAAATATACCGGTAATTGAATTAATAGGTTCAGGAGAATATAGATCTTCATCAGAAGCGCCATCCGAACTTGTTGAAGTAGGAGACAGGACGGGAGAAACTGCGTCGGACTCAAAGATGTTGGAGATCGACAATAGCGGGGAACCGTCAGGAGAGAATTCTCCTGTTGTTTGTGGGCTTCTTGGTTCTTCATCTGTTTCGCTATCAGAATTTTGAGCGAGATGTGGGGGTTGAGTTACTTTGACGGGAGACACGATAAGAGCATCGATCATCGAGAGGTTGTGACTTGGCATTGTCGCTGAATCAGACTCGTCATCACGGTTAGGCAGATCTGCAGAAAGAATTCAAATAACTCAGATAGGAAAAGKTTATTTGCACTAATTGATCATGTGACCCTACCCCCTAGAAACGAGCATTCGGAAAGCATGGGTGGCGTAGCGGTGAGAGCGCTCACATCTCACCAATGCGACCCGGGTTCGATTCTCGGACTCGTCGTATGTGAGTAGAGTTTTTGTAGGTTCTCTCCTGTGCTGAGGGGTTTTCTTTGGGTTCTCCGATTTTCCTCCCTCCATAAAAAGCAACTTCTAAATTCTAATTTGATCTAAAAAGGGCCTAGATGAAAATTACTCTGTGTAAATCTAGTTACCCTACCAAATTGTGTATGTCACCAGATGAACACCAGAAATGAAAATAGCATTTTGTCACCAGAAATGATAAATCAGCATTGTTTATCTTGCGTTGAGTGTGCTGGCCAATTAGATTGAAGAATTCTCATCACAAAACGTGTGATCAACTAACTGACCGCGTTTGAAAGAATTACCACTGTATTTATTCATGGTACAGAAGAACCTAATAACGAGTTGTTTTTTTTTTCAAGTCTGCTGCAGCTTTTCATATAATAAGACAGTAAMAATGAACCTTCAGTACCTGGTGTTGATGATTTCGGCAAGTCTTCCCTAAATATATACAGAACTTCAGTTAATGCTGAGGGGTCTCAAAAAGGATTCATTAGGCATGCACCCATATTCACTGTACAGGCCACGTTACACAAATTCGCATWCATAATATCAACATCTGCGTGTTGAGAGGTCCCAAAATAGATCCTTGAGGTACACACCCTGTTCAAAACCACGCAAAACATCCTTATACCTCAATTGTGTGCTTAGCGGTCCTAAGAAAGATCCTTGAGGTATGCACCCATATTCACAGTACAGGCCCCGTTACACAACACAATATACACAATATCACCATCTGCGTGCTGAGAGGTCCCAAAATAGATCCTTGAGGTACACACCCTGTTTAAACAACCTTATACTTGAATAGCGCAGCGCACTGATTCTAAAAATAGCTTAAAGATTCGGACAAACATTGCATTCTGTTTAACCGCTACTAGGACTTATACGAACCGATTTTATCATTTTTACTTAAAGTTACAATAATAACCCATGTAAACTAAGATCGGCTGTGAAAATTATCTGCTGACAGTAAACTTGTAAGTTTGTTTGTCCGAATTTCGCCTTTGTTTTCGTTTTTATGACGTCACGGTTGAGTGCGCTATTGGGAGCTTGGCGGTTTCAATATGGGTCCTTGAGGCACACCCGATGCTTAAGTAAAACAACGCCTAATACCTATAATTTATTTTACTCTAATCCTCACTGCTTCCTTATTCACCCATCATGTTGCACAACAATCGCACATAATATCAACATTTGGATAATGAGAGGTTCTAAGATAGATCCTTGAGGCACACCCCACATGCTAATAAAACAACGTCTAATATGCCTATAA
The DNA here is from genome assembly GCF_009602425.1 of Actinia tenebrosa. The sequence goes on along the minus strand of NW_022261184.1, from coordinate 25,664 downwards.
TCTATTTTAGTCTGATCCTCTCTCATCTCCCATTAGCATTGCACAACAATCGCACATAATATCAACGTTTTTGTTACTTAGAGGTCCCAATATAGATCCTTGAGGCACACCCTATATACTAAGAGTCTTACCTTGAATCGGGGGAAGACAGCTGTGACGATGARTTTTTGCTCCATTTTCCTTTATTACCCATGAGTATATTCAGCGCCCTTTCCTTTATTTCATCGTTATCAACAACCAAAGACCTCTGCAAGAGATTCAGAARAAGAGGTGGCAGGTGTTCATTCAGGGTTTGAAAAATTTGAAGGTTTCAAGGATTTTTATAGAAAACATTACTACACTAAASTCCCAACTGTAAATCCTATTGTGAACATAATTATAGTCGCTTCACTATCTTCTCCTTCTCTTCTCCAGTTCTGACTTAATTCTGGTGCCGAATCCTCCTATCTTGTCTCAATGTGTGTATACCTTSGAGGTATTTGTTTTAGATCTGCCGTCTTCTTCAGTAACTTGATTATAAAAATGATTAAACACCATGGCCATCCTATTCTCGACCTGAAAATAAAATTAACAATATATTGTAATAATAACAATTGATTAACTTATAAAGCGCAAGTACCTATATACATATGCGCYATTCATAAAATCATACTAATAAAACAACAYTAATAATACTAGTAGAATAAATTGAAATAAAAAATATAATCGATAATAATAAATTAGAACATATACAAAGAAGTGTTTCAACTGTTCCTCAACAAAACCTCTAGTAAATAAATGGGTCTTATGTTTCTTCTAAGTTAAGCCATTTATCGACTGAGTTTCGCCTCGCGTGGTGGTTTCTAGTCTCCTAAGCAGCCGCAATTACTGTCGTCACGCAACGCTAATAGCGGCTGCGTGACGACACTAATAGCGGCTACGTAGGAGAATAGGTTGGTTTCCTGCAATTCTCTTTTTTTCTATCAGCACCCGACTTGTTTAGTTTAGAGTCTAAAATGGAAAACTGAAAACTGTTTTATATTTCTTAATTTGTAATCAGCAAAAAAAAAAAAAAGTTTAGAGGATACTGTCATACCTTTGACAGAAAGTCCTTGACTATAGCTCGTTCYCTCTCTTTCTGAAATTGCAGAAGTTTAAATTTTCTTCTTGCAATCCGTCCACGAAACACTAGGTAGACAAAATATATGACGTGAAGCAGAGTTACGAGGAGTAGAAAGATTTGTATCCCGATTAAACTTAAAACTTCAAAGTGCATTACGAAATCTTTACAGGTGCGGATCCAGGGRTGGTAAAAGGGGTGACTAGYCAMCMCCCTTTTGCTCARATTTCTTAGTATATCGTTAGTAACWRTYATCCTCCTTTTCTTTGCATTCCTGGTAAAACCTTTGTAATAGCCACCCCACCACGGCCCCCTTATAAAATTCCTGGAYCCGCCGCTGCTTTAGGAGAATTTTCCTTCATCCTAGCTGCATGACTACYGGCTACTTTATGTTTAATTAATGGWTAAACAGTATACCTACATTTTTGTATGATCACTATGCCCTGTTGGGTCTTAAGAAGCTTGTGTTCGAGTTTGTCTCGACAGCTGTTTTTCATGAACACCTAAAAAATGTGAGTAGAGGACACTGGCGTTAGATAAGCTTGTCTGTCTGTTGTTTGTTTGTCACAGTGTCTGTCTGTCTGGCTCACTATCCGTCTTTCTGTCCATCCATTTGTGTGTCTGGCTGGCTGTTTGCCGGTCTGTCTTTTTGCTTGTCTCCCTGCTTGCCTATTTAGCTCTTGGTCCATTTGTCTATCTAGCGTACTATCTATCTGTCTGTCCATCTTTCTGCCCGCCCGCCTGCATTTCTATTCTATACAGTATTTCTGCATTCCTTCTTGCCTTCCTGTCTGATCATCAACCAGGCAGTCCTGAGTGAGTGAGTGAGTGAGTGAGTGAGTGAGTGAGTGAGTGAGTGAGTGAGTGAGTGAGTGACTGACTGACTGACCAGCTTTATTCAATACCTTGGTTTTAGCAATCTTCCACTCCAACCCACTGATAGTCCATAATATTTTCTCGCAGGTGTTTGCAACATATTTCACGTTCATGGTTGAACGATAAGCAAGAATTCTGTACCTAGACAAGCATTAGATAAAAAGACTTCTATATYATTTTTTATTGGTATCATATGGTTGTCATGTAATTACAATGGGCGTGCAAATAAAGTTGTTGTTGTTAAAAACATTTCAAATTTTAAGTCAGGGCATGGCTACCTCACAGATTGAACCCTGAAACAACCTCTGTGCTGATCTAAGTCAGGGCATGGCTAACTCACAGATTGAACGCTGAAACAACCTCTGGGCTGATCTAAGTCAGGGCATGGCTACCTCACAGATCGATCCCTGAAACAACCTCTGGGCTGATCTAAGTCAGGACACGGCTAATTCACAGATTGAACCCTGAAACAACCTCTGGGCTGATCTAAGTCAGGGCACGGCTAACTCACAGATTGAACCCTGAAACAACCTCTGGGCTGATCTAAGTCAGGATCACAGATCGATTTGAAACTTAGCACGCTAGGTTTTGGCCTGTCTAGGAATTGAACCCAAGAATCCATAGGTGAGAGGCGAGTGCACTACAACAACAACACTCTTGATTCTCCATTCTGTCAGTTCAAAATTGATGCAAACTGATTGCAGTTGCTCAACTCACCTATTGATAAAAGGACCAAAGGCAACGCGCACAGGAAACCCTTGCTGGCGCATGAGCACCGTCTCCATCACACTACTGTATGTGAGCTGTGYCTTGACCAACTCATCGTCGAAATGGTATGGAATGAGCTGATGATTTGGACGAAAACACCTTGGAAAGATTATATATTAGTAAGTATGCTGAGAAAATTAGTATAAAAGGGAGAACACAGGCATCAAATCACATGCTGTAGGAGAATCATCTTCCCCATCCCCGTGACTGTGACAGTAGCGTGACCGCGATGGTAGCGTGACGTGACCATGATGGTAGCGTGACGTGACCATGACCGCGATTGTAGCGTGACGTAGACCTGACGGTGGCGTGACGTGAATGGACCTTGACCGTCGCGTGACATGAACGTAACCTAAACGTTACTTACAGCTTACCTCACAAAATGTAAGTCACATTTAAGAAATCTTTGAACCAGATCAGAAAGAGAATTCTATGACAAACAAAAAAGAAAAGATCAATAAACAAGAATAGCAGACATCACATTACGTCAGGGGYGTAGCGAGGTCTCAAATTATGGTGGAGCARTGTACCATTTTCCCGCCAAATCCACAGGAATCCCGCATGAGTTAATTATTCATTACGGTTTGAGGGCAAAAAATAGGGCAGGGGCTTCATGAACCTCTTCCGTATCTACCTCGTACGGAAAATATAAAGTAGAGAGTGAAATAATGGTACTCACTCTTAGCTGTGATGTCAGGGTAAGATGTGCTTGTTCCTGGATCAATTTATTTTTACTTTGTTTAGATTTGGTGAATCCTTGAATGTTACCAATCCTATGTTGAAATCCATCAGAAAAATATATCAATCCATTTTAGTATATAAAAACAAATGACTCATTCCAATAATTTTGTTAACGAAAGATTCCTTTCATTGGTTCTTATTTTTCAAAATTAATTTGAACAGCCAAGTCGTTTGAATTACTAGTAAGTAAAAATTTTGTTTTTTTAATTATATTAACCAAAATGCCAGCCATTTCTCGCGTTAATGACGGTTTTGACAGTCGCCACGATTGAATTTAAAAAATATTTCCCTTTCTATATTAGAGTTGTTTTCGCTTGACTGAGAAAAGTTCAGTGCAGTAAACGTGCCGTGCCGTGACCGTGATGTTGTCTAGATTTTAATTGATTGTTTTTTTTCTCGCGCAATGTGATTGGTTTAACAGTTCCGTGACCTTGGTGTGTCCGTGACGTGTTCATACCGTGTTCCGGGTGTTTAATTGGATAGAGAGTAAATTATCGARCAATGTGATTRGTCTGACGTATCCCTTGYCGTGTCACAASCGTGTTCGTGCCGTGAGCCTTTTAAAATCTTACGAAAACTAAGACCCAACGGGGACTGGAAACACCTAGAATTGGTCTGTCTTTTTATCGCATCYCACATGGTTAGTTCAGTGTCTCCATATGATTTCTGAACACATGAGCATGCGCAATACGGTTATCTGTAGCGAATCATTTAGTTAGATGTTATGTTAACGATACTCACATTTCTGTTTTACGTCGCACTGTCCCTCGCCTAAAAATAGTCAAACACAACA
>NW_022261173.1:114539-125726 GCF_009602425.1 Actinia tenebrosa | reverse complement strand
CCCCCCCTCCAGCCCAGCCCTAGCTGCCTCAAAAGGGTGATTCTTTGTTTGAGTCCAAAATATCCTCAAAGGGAAGTTTCAAGTTTTTCTCACGGGCTTCTGGTACMCAGGGTACTAGTTCTTATAAATGGGAATTGGGTCTAACGTTATTATCAATTTGATATTATGTAATGACTGATACGGATTCGTGCATCTGACCAAGCAGTTTGCGCGCCATTAGCTCGACAAGAGTCTCCTGTAGTTGAGTGATAGCTAGAGCATTCATGGGCCATGGTTTCACATTTTTTGAGTTCTCTTAAGCTCTTTTGCTGTGAACGCTGAATTCATTTTATAGTGAATCTTCCCCTATCAACTTTATCATAATGATCTTGTGAAGTCAGAACACAAGGAACTGAGATTCTCTCATGCAGCAAAACTTATCGAGAAATTATGCAAAGGCAATAAATTGCTACTATATATGTTCAATGAGCTTGGATTGTATGAAAAATAAAGATGTCAAGAAATAAAGCTTCGTACATACCACAGCAACTCTTGAAGCCATCCTTACTCGTCCGCTACGTTCCGATGATTTGCACTGTCACGGTACAGGAAGCCCAATACCGGCGTCCTTATTTGGTCCACAGGAAACCCAACCTCAACAACAACAAAAAAAACCAAACAAACAATGATATGTACGATAAGAAATAGAACATCCTTCTTCACCAATGTTTTTATGAATATTAACCCCAGAATTTTTTATCAAACTGGAAAATCCTATTATGTAAACTTCTAGTATAGCTCAAAACGTAATACAGGTAGAGCACAGGGAGACCAATTCAGATTWAAAAAAAGGCTGACCCATAAGATTTGGACATAATAGTGCCCCAAATCTTTCGGATAATCGGCCGAAAAATGAAATGATTTAAATGAAAAAAACACTACCAGCACTGGAAAGAGCACCTTTACTTTAGTAAACCTAAAAAGATTCATTAGTAGTATCGGCCGAGAAAACTAATGTTGAAAATTGACAAATTAACAGACGTTTGTAGACGTACAAATTTCTGTAAATTTGTCAATTTTCAACTTGTTGCTTTCTCGGCCGATATAAATATTTATCAGAGAAGTAGTTTTTTTTTACTTATCGCATTTTTTCTGTATCTATTATAAATATATTGGTTTAAGTTTTACGCCCTCAATTACTATAATAGGGCCACGGGTGTTTGGTTTTTCTATGGGTTGGGAGGGTAAGTAGAGATCAGAGCGTGGTTACCATGCAAAGTTGTTTCAGTGTCATGGTTTCATGGCGGCCGATCGTCTTCGCGGCATAAAATATTAACATTTACAAACAAAACTGAATCAAGGAAAGATCTAAAAACTTACTTATCAAGCTACCATATACCAAAATAAAAACATATTACTCTATTTAGGTTTAGAAATTGGAAATTCTCAAAGGAAATGGTAAGTAAGCTTACTTCATCTCAAAGAAATGGCGAAATTTTCGGAGGTAAAATCTATCCGATTTTTTGTATTATTTTCTAATTCAAATTGTYATAGCGTCCCTGCCGACTTTAGAAAAGCAGATTTTCATGTTTTATCTTAGACTTGAGGCTCTTAGCCTAGAAGAAGTTGATTAACCATTATCAGATGTAAATAAAAATGTTAAATGGCGTAAAGGTTTTAGGGCAGAGACCACAGTTTTCAACTGAAAAACTCTCAGCATGGACGGTCTATAGTTTGATCCCAATAGAATTTTTGTTTGTAAGTGATTAATAGAGTGTTTGTGCAGCATTTACTTCTGTCGATGCACATAAAGTAAAGACAGACCAAAGAAAATAAATAAATAAAAGGGTATTTAATTAATATGCAAACCGATTGCAAACCTATTTTCGTTGTCGAGAAGCATGCTCATTGTAATAACGATTGGTTTCATTTGTTTATTTATTTATTTATTTATAACTTTCACCCTAAAATAACTATTACAAAGTATGCTAAAAAGTTGGGAAAAGTAAAGAAAATGTTTGGGTGAGGAAAACACAACAGAGCTGGCCGGCTCCAAACAAAGTGTCTCTTATAAATTAATATAAATTAAAAATATCAATTGTCAATTAAAAATATCAATATTACTTGTCAATGCTACAAACCACCCTCCCCCCCCCCCCCCCAACAAAGCATGGTGCAGCATAATGGGGTCAAACTGAAAGCATGTAAAGGTGCCTCTTGCAGCTGCTATACATACAGCCCATTTATGACCCCAGAGCACAGCTCTAACCAAAATATATAATATCATGCCYAACCTCATCCAATATAAGTGTTAAAATTAATACAGTATACATCTCGTATGCTGAAATGAAAAATCTATTTGACAGCTAATCAGAGGCAAGGTGACAAATAATTGTATAATKACAGTAAATGTGTGTATTTTCAGAAACTATTCTGTTATATTATACCTCTTTCATTGAAGGGAAGATTAAAATTTCTATTTTAGGAATATATTGAGAAGTGTTTGATTAGCATGAAGGCATCTTGTATTATTCTCAGTAAATTCAATAGGCCTTTTGCAACAGTTGGTAACATGACCCTACTCCCATTAAAAAGAGAAGTTGCATCAAAATGAACATCAGAAATAAAAAGAGCACCTCCCTCAATATTAGTAAGAAGGCATAGTTTTAGCTCATAATGTTGACTATGGGAGAAATGACATTAAAAATATAAGGATTTGTATGGGGAAATGCAGTGTTGGATSGTAAGCTTTGCCAACCCCACACCCCCTGATTTATATTTGGCCTCTAATCATGACTGCGGACTGATTGGCTGTTATCAAAGCCCTGCTGAAGTAAATATTAAAGTATTTTTGTGTTTGTTTTTTAGGATATAGGGCTAAATGAGCATCACCAACAGAATGTTGTCAATTATTTACGCTTCGCAAAATTTAACCGAGGGCAAAGACTTCGTGGCATTGATGCTGCATTTGAAGATTTAAAAGACAGCAGGTAACAGCATTAGTAAATAAAATGATAAAGCTTATTCTCTTGCTTTGAAAGTTAAGTACTTTGTCTTGTAAAGGCATGGTACATAGTTCATGGTTATGCTCATTAATGACTAGCCTACTGTACCTGCAGAATTGTTATGGACCTCCATCAAGACATTTGAATGACATTCCATAGGCTCTTCAAAACTTTGTATTATCCCACTATGTCATGATGTATTAAACACTTTAAATGTCGTCCATAAGACTTTTGCACATGCTATTGGGAATAACTGTTACAGTGAATTCTTCCTCATAGTATGATTTTTGCACATGGTATTGAGAATAACTGTTACAGTGAATTCTACTGATAGTATGATTTTGCACATGGTATTGAGAATTCTACTGTTGTATAAGCTAGTTCACACTATCCAGAGTTTAAACTTCCTTTCAAAATTCACAGACTCGTTGAGGATACATATACTTTAGATGAAATAACAGAGATGCTTGATGGCCTGTGTGCTGTGGTAAGAGGAGAAGTGGAGACAGAGTTGATCAATACAGCACATACAAATGTCCTTCTTCTTAGACAAGTGTTCAGTCAAGCAGAAAAGTGGCACCTCAAGCTACAAGCTGATATTTCTGAACTAGAAAACAGGTAAGTTGGATGGGAGTTAAATACATTTTATTCTTTTCTTCTTATAATATTATCTTTCCCCCCATTTTCGCAAATAGCTGTTTTTGTAAATTTGCAAAAGAAAATAATATTGTAAAATAAAGAATGTGCATACAGTTATTTGAACAATGTATCCAATGTTTTAAATCTAATGGAATTTTAATAACGTACATTGAACCTATCAATAGATAGCTTATAAATGAAGAGCAAACCAGTCTGTGGCCATCCAAAACATTGGTGGTATGCATTGCATGAGAAAGATATGGTGGTCTATAGGGACGTTTCTTTGGACTCCTTGAAATTTTCTCATCATGAACCTCCACTGTTTAAGAGGTTATGTGTTTTTTTAAGTGTTTTCTTTTCTTTTTCTTTTTTGTTTTCAGGGAACTCATTGAAGAGATAGCTAAGTTTGAAGAAAGAGAATTCTCTGCTGTCTCACAAAAATCACAGGTAAGCTCAAAAAAGCAAGTTGAAGTGAGAAAGCAAGTGAATTAATGAATGAAAGAATGAATAAGTGAGTGAATGGGTGATTAGATAAATGACTTGGTGAGTTACAGTGAGGACACTTGAACCATGAACACTCCAAGTTTTTTCCAGCTTATTATTTCCTGAACTTTGTACTGTTTCAAATCCTCTAAAATGAAGCATTGAGTTAAAATCTACTGAGCGATTAAAATAACTCTTAATTTCTAATAATTCAATTCTAATAATCCAATAATTCTAAATTATTGATTGGCGCAAGTGATAATTTACAGTATGCATTTTACTGCCATTTTTCATAAATATGTGAACTCYGTAGCTGCAAGCTGCACTCTGAAATTCGGCTTTTTGCTGCCACCAGTCAAAAATATGAAATGTACCGCGTGACTGATTAGTTTTGATTGACGGCAGCGAAAAACCAAATTTTAAGTGTGTAGCTTGCAACTATAGAGTTCGCATGTTTATGCAAATAGAAGTAAAAAGGTGGCAATAAACTCAAAGTGTTCTYGGGTCGTGTCACCCTCACTGTAATGAATAAGTGAATTTTTTTTGTACAAAATGTATTTTTATTTTTCATAAAAAGCACAAAGCATATATTATTGAAATAATGCACTTAAATTTAATAAGACAGTGTTGATTTCTCTTATAGTCAAAACTGTCCAAGTTGTCTCAAGCTTCAAAGCTGGAGCCACTAAATGAAGGTGGGGCAGTACCTCTACTTCAAATGGTAAGTTTGACAATCGCAAAATCAGCTATTATATTCTAATGGACCTTTCATGCAGCAGCCATGTTGATAGGAACAGTAGATTTTTCCCAAGTAGTCTTGCATTAAGCATTTCAGGACAAGGCTAAGGAATTAGTTTTAAACAAAGTATGGCACAGTGTAATCCATAGATGTTTTTATTTTTATTTAAGTCAATAATATTTATACAGGAACATCCAGTTTAGCTTTGGTGTAATGTTTTCCTATTTTAAACCAGGTGTCATTCCATTTAAAGTCTCATTTTTTTCGTTAACGGTTATGCATGAGAAGACACATGAATATGAATACATCTCAAACGAATTATCTTATTCTAAAGAAAATGACATGTGGTCTGAAATGAAAAAAGCATTACAGCTAAAAGGTCTTTTCGATCTGCTGCTGAAAGCTTAAATGCAAGCCATGCCCTGACTTTGATCAGCCCAGATGTTTCAGTGTTCGATTTCTGAGTTAGCCATGCCCTGACTTTGATCAGCTCAGACATTGTTTCAGGGTTCGATCTGCCATTTAGCTGTGCCCTGACTTTGAATAGCCCAAGAGGTTGTTTCAGAGTATTGATAAAATTGGAAATTTCATACAAAAATTGAAGGCGCATTGATCTGTGTAACCCTATATCCCATTAAAATTAGTGCTATCATTAAATCTATCTGTTTGTCGCACCAGTCAGTGGGATAGTATTGGAATATGTTACTCTCGAAAAAAGCTTTCTTTACGATCAAAACGGTGCTTGAATGTTGCATGACCTGGCGTCTATAGTTAGTTACCAGGACAAGTAAATCTATCTAGTTGTCTTACCAGTCAGTGGGATAGTATTGGAATATGTTACTCTCGAAAAAAGCTTTCTTTACGATCAAAACGGTGCTTGAATGTTGGATGACCTGGCGTCTATAGTTAGTTACCATGACAACTAAATAGAATAAAATTCTTTGTGTAGTTCGTAAGTTTCGATAGCAACTGATAAAGTTGTTAACTGGATTCTTTTAGTTTTCTATCCATTTTTTATTAGCCAGTTAAATCAGAGGGTTTTGAGGTCTCTTACCACAAGAAAGTGATGTGGTTTTAATGGCTTTGTTCATTGTTCACATCTTTCGTTTCGTGTTCATCAAAACGTTTCTCGCACAGGTGCGTGTGGTGAGTCTCCAAACAAGCCCATAGCAACGCCGCGCAGGGTTTATAAGCGCCGCGGCCGCATGGTCTGTGACTGTTGAGTCAACGTTAGTTTATATGCTGTTTCATCATCCAGAAATGGTTCATATTTCCTAGCTATGGACGTATAGCATGGCCATGATATTACAACTATCAGAAAAAGATTTGTTAACTGAGCTTATACAGGATCAACAAAAGGTTTGATACACCTTCATCCATATCGCACTCGGTTTTGTTAGGTCTTGATTTGAGAGTTTTTCTCCGGATTCTCCGTTTCCTCCCTCCGTAAAAACTACCGCTAAATTTCAATTTAAGATCTGTGAGTTGCCCGTGTCCTGGCTTTCATCAGCCTAGAGTTTGTTTCAGGGTTGGATCTGCGAGTTACCCGTGACCTGGCTTTCATCAGCCTAGAGATTGTTTCAGGATTGGATCTGTGAGTTAGCCGTGCCCTGGCTTTCATCAGCCTAGAGTTTGTTTCAGGGTTGGATCTGAGAGTTAGCCGTGCCCTGGCTTTCATCAGCCCAGAGGTTATTTCAGGGTATCGGTAAATTTTTCTTTAAAGGTTTCATCCTTCGTAAAAATGCCTTCGAAAATTGTAATTAAGTTTTTTTTTTTAAAGCACAAGATTCTTTTTTCAATGTTGCTTGTATAGTTTAGGCTTGCAAAGGTCCTTTTTTAAAGGAGGTTAAAAACTTATTGATGTAAGAGTAAAAAGTAGTTCTAATTTTCGTGAAACGTTCTCGACAGAAATGCTTTGTAAAGCTGGAGCGTATTACACCACAATCACACAGTTAATTTAGAGTTCACACCAGTTACGAATGATGTTGATTTTCGAGGTGTAACAGGGCCTTAGCTGGCTTTTCTATGCACGAATTGAATAGATTGTTACTTATAGGTTGCATCGGGTCGAGAATTTTTTCTTTTCCCTTAAAGAGCTCATGTTACGGTCTTTAGGATTGAGGCGTAGATCAACAAGATCATCCAGAGCATTCCGCATTTACCACAGCATTTACCAAGCCTCCCAATTTAGTGTAAGACTGCTTGAACCAAGGCTTGGTACTGATTTAGCTTTGAACACTCATCCAACGATTTATTTAGCAAAGTCTCAAAAAGGCAATAACATTTTAGTAAGAGGCTGTTCTCATGCCAAGGTTGGGTAACCATATTATTGAGAAAAAAGACAACGACAACAACAACTGAACGACAACAACAACATCAACAAACAACAACAACAATACAAAAACAAAGATACAAGAAGACTTGCCCTTCATATAATTATACAAATAGCCTCTTGGTATCTGGATGGAGGGGAAGACGGGTTATTAAAATTATTATGATAAAATGAATAAGCAATTAAGTGATCCGTTGTGTCGTTCATTGCAGGAAATAAACCGTTTGAATGAAGACAACGCCAAACTTAAGAATCGCCTAAAAGACTTAGAATCGAAGGTTAGTAAAAGTTTTATCCAAATATCAGAAATATGATTTGGGTCTGTTTGGGATGTGCTCATTTATACAGTACGGCTGATCGATTTTGATGTTGGCTCAGAGCTCCTCTGATGCTGGCTTAGCTGTAGGGGTGAAGAAATTACACTAAATAGCGCCATTTCGCTACTACCTGACTACCGAAATGCTTCCCCTTTTTTACTATCCAAAGTTACATTGCTTCGTGCAAGCAACGGTAATGCTAATAGAATAACCAGAGAAAATGCTCAAGAGATTCTGGCAGTCGTAGTAAATGACGCGCTGTCATACAAAAACTCGTAGCTCCGTCGTATATCGTGAACATTTAAGATAATGTGATGCTACTCTTGGGAATTGATTCTTTCTGGTGTAAATATTTTAACATATTCGTAAGAAAAGCTGAAAATGGGTCTATTCGGATGTGCACACTGTTAAAGATGGGTGTGGGATGGGTAAAGTGGCGGAAAGGATAGATGTGGGATATGGAGTGCACAGAACGGGTTTAGTGGTCTACATTGACGTGTGTTATCCGATTATCTAAAGGCAACTGGTGCTTTCGACGAACAAAGAAAACTCAAGGACAGCCTGGAGCATACTCAAGCCGAATTGAAGGCCAGGTCTAATGCTAAAGTAAGTTGACCCTTGAGACAACAAACACCAATATTCGTTGTTATCTTTACCGCTTGAAACCCTGCGTTCTCTGACTGAACCGTTGGAGAAACGTGAAATAGCCCACTTCCGAGATGTTCATCGCGTGTCAAGCCCAAAGGTTTCAATGTGAGGCTTCGTGCGTAATGCTCAGTGATTCGTGACAGGAGAATGCCAATATTTACGTCAATACGGCACGGGTGTTTAAGATTTTTTTTTTGCACAATCGAAGTTAACACTAAGTAACTCAGTAAGAACATAAAACTAAAATGTAATGTCACGTAATGTCACATTTGTGGGACAAAGTAATTGATTGGTTTCTGTATACTTTTGTATTATCTTGCAGAAGTATGGAAGTGATGTGTCCGAACTGGAAGACCAGATGGCTAAAGTCAAGATGGATCTTAAGAAGGTAGCTCCTGAACATCGTTTATTTTAAATCGTTTTTTCCTCATTTACCAACGTCGGAGATGCATCGCCAGACCTCTGGACCCGGTTGTAAGAAGGGTCTATAGCGCTATCCGACGGATAATCTTATCCAGTGGATAAATTTACTGGATAACAGCATCGACTTATCCACTGGGTAAGTATTTATCCGTCGAATAGCGCTATCCACTTTTCGCACAACCGGGCCCTGGTCTTGTACCAAAGTCCTAAGACCGAGAAGCACTGGAACGAGAGAGTTTCTGTACTTGGGTCTTGATGTATAAGACATCATATTGACGTCAGCAACAGCACCATTACTTACTGTCAATACCCATGGTAGTTATTATTATTATTTTTTTAAATTCAGTCGAGAGATGCTGGATCAAACAAGGTTGCATCTCTGGAGGACGATATCACGCAAGCCAAGGTAAGAAACACAGACAGACAGACAGACAGACAGAAAAAAARGCAACAGGTGAAACAGTAGACCGATCCTGGCTATGCTCGAGTGCCAGCCAAACATTGGGTAGTTTTCCCAATGGAATACAACATGTCCGACCAATAAACTCAAATTCATAAGATTTTTTACTACTTTCGAATTCTTTCTTGATGTACCTTTATAGAATGCATCGATTCTAAGACAGACATTAACAATTTTCAGCAATCGGTGGCTGTTCCATGCTGTATATCAAAAACACATTTTAGCTTGTCCGACGAAGCGACAGTACTAACTAGGGAGGTAGAATAATGAATGCGGCGGGATCGGTGTATTGCAAGGAAATGTTTTCTCGTGTCTCATAATCAGGTTAATTGTTGAATGTTTTTCAGCATGATATTTTGAGGCTTCAAGCTGAACTTGAGCAAGCACAACAGGTATCATTCTCTTTTGTTTTTCTTAATTTAGGAGAGGTGCACTATGCATGATGGTTCACCCTTTGCTTAAAAACTCGAACACTAATGATGGAGTAAAGATATCAGCTTATCCAGGGGGGGGGGGGTTGCGTTCCCCCTGCACCCCTTCCCTAGATCCGCCCCTGTCTTGGAGACTGCATAAGTATTACTAGCAGACTGTTTGCAGTTGTCCCTTAGCTTTTACTAATATTTGTTCATGAAGGAGGTCAAATTCAGAATGATTATTCGTTCTACATTGTACAGGAGCTTACCAAGAAATTTAACGAGACATCCCAATACAAGAACATGAAGCAGATGTTGACTTCAAAGAACGATCAGATTAAAGAACTCAGAAATCGTTTACGCAAGTGAGTACATGACCAGCTTAATTTCTATGGAAGAATTGAGGGGTGGGTAATCCAGTCTTTTTCCCCTATTTCCGGGTGAACTGCCCATAAAACCGCTAAAATATAGGCAAAAATGTTCTCGATGACTAACTTTCAACTGAAACAATTAGAACTTTGGGCAACAAATTCTGTCATGAAAAAAATCTAAATTGATTTGGTAGGATGATTTTAAAACGGTGATAATTAACCCTCAGGGTGGACGGCTTTTTACAACCAACTTGATGAGGCAGCCGCCAATAAATTGAATTAGAATTTAGAATTTGATTTTTCCGGAGGGAGTAAAAACCGAAGAAAAACACTTGAAAAAACTTCTATAGTAAGTTTAACTCTTTTCCACTTTTAGATACGAGCCCGAAGCTTGAAATAAAAAGTGTCAAGCATATGATGCGAACGAGCCCACAGTGTAGCTTATGGTTTGGCCAGTTGCTTTGGTTGGTTTTAGATACTGTATATAGTTATTCAATGACAGAGTAGTTTATTGTTCCACTGTCAAGATTCCTTACGATTAATTTATGTTCAGAATCATTTTAATAAAACTTGGGCTTCTTATGCTGCAAATTCAGACTCTAATTGTAAATCGTTCTAAAATCTTACTTGTTTTCGTAAGTGGTAGCTATTTTGTACTGATGTGGGTAAAACCTCTGCACAAAGTACAGCTGGTAAAGGTATTAATCTGCCAATGAAGATTCGCACTCATACAATATAGGAATTTAGACCGGTTTTCATATCAATTGGAAATGATAATGAAAATGAGTAGCCTTACAATAGCTGCTATTGCATGTACTGAGATCTGGAATAGGCCCTTTGCAGTTAACGGTCACGTGTCTGTACTGGTGAGCAAAATTTATTTATTTGAAATTGGTGATTCTTTTTAGCTACTTGTAAAGAACTGAATGAAAACATGTGTATCCAGTGTGTTACGAAATGCAGTTTTATTATGATCTCTCGAAACAGGTTGTAGAAAGTTTGTTTGCTCACCAGTATATTTCACCCATGGAAATCAAGATGTTCATTCATTTGCTCTCAGTGAATTAATCAGCTCGTGATTACTGAACTGCAAAGGGCCTATTATTGACCAACAAACGCAATCGTACAATGTATACGTATAAGCCAGTACCAATACTCTACGGCATGCCGACCGTGTACGTGCCATAAGTCAGTACTGTGCGTTTCCCACTCGTACCAAAACCGTCATACGGCATGTCGTACCGCGTACGTGTTGTAAATCAGTACTGTACGTTTCCCACTCATACCAAAACCGTCATACGGCATGACGTACCGTGTACGTGTTGTAAGTCAGTACTGTGCGTTTCCCACTCGTACCAAAACCGTTATACGGCATGAC
>NW_022261173.1:96009-113195 GCF_009602425.1 Actinia tenebrosa | reverse complement strand
GCTACTTCTTAAAGTTTTGTCCAAACATCCATCCTAGACATCCCAGCTACTTCTTAAAGTTTTGTCCAAACATCCATTCGAGACATCCCAGCTACATTAATGATCAAAAGGAGGTTGAATGGGTACACGCGCGCTTCTGAGTTTGCCTCCAAACTGCAGAAAGATTGCTAAAATTTACGGGAAAAAAGTCCGTTCAGCTTCTCATAAACGTTMCTTTAACTTGCCTATGTTTGCAATATGACCATCCATAAACCAACAAATTATTACTTTACATTAGCTCTTCATGCTAGCCAAGATATGAAGACCTATGGATTTTCTTTAAAGGGATGTTTGTACAACCAAACACTGTCAATGCCTTCTTGGATACAATCTTTTGGACGCCAGGAAAACGGGAAACGACACGCTATAACATGGCAATCAGGATTCACTTCTTTTTGTATCTTCTCTTGCAATTGTGGCATCTGAGAGAAAGAGGAAATCAAAGACGATTGACTAATCTTTTTTTACGAGAAACTTATCGTTATCTTACTCCCAAAAAACTGAGTTAACTGCGGCTCTAGCTTTGCGCTTTCATACGGAAAATAAAACCGTGTTTTTTTATTTTCATTATTCGCTTGCTTAAAATATTAAGATTTTATTTAACATATAAAAGATCTTTTTCCGTGCTCCTTTCAGTAATAAAGCACGCGGGATTAATGATGTAAGCACGAAAGAAGAGTTATGAGAAGCAGAGCCGTAGGCGAGTGCTTCTCACACTTCTTGAGTGCTTTCGGTGCTTCCTAAGTGCTTTATGACTGAACTGAACAGAGCACGGAAAAAGCTGTTTTATTCGTTTTATTATATAATTTATTACTAATTTGATTTCGGTATTGAATTTATTTACACAAAAAGAAAGATGCGTCAGCACTGTACTCCGTTCACTAATAAAGAACCATTTTTGGCCAATCAGCTTGCACGTACTATCCTAACTAGATAATAAAATGAGATACAATACCGTTTGCTATTTTAGATAATCTGATCTAAATATTTAGGACGCTTAGA
This sequence comes from Actinia tenebrosa, assembly GCF_009602425.1. Next base: position 112,154 of record NW_022261173.1, on the reverse strand, counting down.
GAACACCTAATGAAAAGTTGGAAATCACTCTGTCTGCTTTGGGATGTGTTTATTTACACTTCTCTCGTGAGTCCCTCACAGTCCACATGTTAAAATCAAAGTATCTTAAATGGAAAACTGTATAAAAGATAAACTATAAGCTTTACCATTTCTGATACACCAAAAATGACAATGTTATCATATTTAGATAGTTCGACCTGTAAAAGCAAACAAATTCAAATAAGCTAGCTATTAACTACCCCATAGTCCTCACTAATACTGTGCACAAGTCAGATTTCCTATCACATGACTCATGCCATTTCACCTAGAATATTAATATCTAACAATTTGTTCTCTGTGAATTAAGGGTAGTGTAGCCATAGTGCACTTGCCTTCACCTCTGAGTTCTCGGGTTGTATTTCTAGACTCGCATTACATGTGAGCAGAGTTCGTTGGATCTCTTCCTTAAGGGAGAGACCCAGTAAACAAATTATGATTGGTCTTTAACTATTGTGAAAGTTGATGAATAAATTAATTAATGCAACTCAAGGAACAAACCTACCTTCCATAAATCTTGTCTAGAAAATGAAGCCAGATTGGACAAGCCATGCCATCTGGCCTGTATATTGGAGTATAACACTAACCATGGATTCAGTTCAATTCCATGAGCTAGATAACCATGTCTAGCAGCTGCAAGAACCTGGCAAATAAATAAGTTTGATTTTTTGATGACTTGCATGACCCTCCCTTAAGAGGCTCAATGGAGGCCATCTTTGCACCATCGTGTGATGGCAGCTACAACAGGGGCAGGGTTTAATTTAATCTGATGTAATCTGGTTTACAAGTCTATGAAAAAGAATTATGTTTGCTGTAGACAAGATGCTTAAACTCTCTATTATTGTGCCTCCTGTCAGCGCTGCCATCATGTGATAGTGCAAAGCCTCTATACCATCCCTTGGGACCCACATTAGCTACCCACTTGAGCTACTGGCATCAGGACCATCATCACGAACATAAGAAATTGAGTAGTGTTGTATCATTGTAATTATAATCATGATTGGCTGGTGTTAGGAACCTTTGTTTCAAGGCCTTGCAAACTGTAAGTGCTATAGCAGAAAAAAGCTGTTTCATTCATTTTACTTCATAGAAAGAAAAAAAATCAGTTGTAAGAAGTTTTAATGCTGTTTTCTTCAAAGACTTCATGGCAAAGTAGGGAAAGTTTGAAAAATATGAGAGACAAGTATACAAAGGGGTTGAAAGGGGGGAATTGGGGGGGGGAGGGGATATAGGTTAAGATAAAAATTTTTTAGTTTATCCCTTCCCCCTCCATTTGCTGCATGGCATCAGCAACTGTGCTTCGTACACTAATAAAACACGGTTCTCAACCAATTGGAGTGTACACACTATGTTTTATTATGAAATTATATATAAGGCTGCATTCATAATGTATGGCAGAGGGGGGGGGGGGGGGGGCAGGTGAAATCTAAGTAAGACCCCCCTTGAAGTCCCCTCAAAAAATAACTATCCCCCCAGGGTAATCTCTCGTAGCTTCTTCTGAAAATTTTGCATTCCCCCCAATTCTCTGAAAAAAATTTCCAAGCTCCCCCATTTTACTGATAAAAATTTTCCCGATCTTCCCTAAATTCCCCCCTCCTCTGCCATACATTATGAACGCACCCTAAAGACCCACTTCCATAAACTTACCACTCTGCCATCTCCACTTCCCAAGTCTACTAAAGTATGCGTCTTCCCTTTACGACACAACTGCAACACATTAGCAACCTGTCTTTCAGTTGCTGGAACATAAGGAAGGCAAATCTTCCGCAGAGCAGGCGTGACAAATGGTGTCGTTATAGCAACAAGGCCTAGAGCTACTGCGCCTGTAACACCAAGTACAACTTTTCCAAATATAGACCTTTTTGGTGGTTTAACTGACTTCGTTAGGTCTTCTGGATTGAATATTTCGTTCTCAGGGCTATTTCCTTGCATGGTCGCTTTTTGTGAGTCAATAATTGTGTTTTTATGGGATARTTCAGCTACACATGGACATACTGCCAGTAAGGGGAGCATGCGTGACTACACTCCTGACTACTCACTGCAAATTAACACTGTAGCTCAGAACAAGCTCCATATGTCGTGCCAGAACTAATAGAAGACTGAGATCGTGCTAATAGGTTGCTCCAGTTTTGCCTTCGAAACTCGTAAAATACTTGGTCAAAAAAAGCTACTAGACTCGACTATAGTAGATAAYGTTAACCTTCCAAGAACCATCCGCCATTTTATAGATCGAGTAGGCCTGGAAACTTTATGTACTATGGGTCGGGTGGGCTGACAACATCATAGATGGAAGTTTGAAAATCTTGACAAGGAATCTTGTTTGAAAAGATTCTTTCATAAGAATAAAATTAACAATTTTATCGTGGTTATTTGTTTCGTGCTTGGTAATCTTGAGACTTGCTTGGTTCGTTTTCCCTCTCGTAAATCATCCATCCCTACCCTACCTCCCAAAGTAGTGAATTTGGCTGCATACATATCCAAGATGGCGGATGAACAACAACAAAGTCTCGACACTTGCAAATTGAAATTTTTTTATTCCGGATAAGTTATTCAAGTTACGAGAAATCATTCTTTTAAAATTCTCTAATAAGTATTCGTTATGTTTGGAGACTTATTCGCTGAAGAAGATGACGAAGAATCTGCCATCACAGTTACAAATGGGAAGCAAAATCTTTGTCATTCGTCGAGTAAGGCAAAAGAAGTTGTACAAGAACCTCCTGGTCTTCGTGGTCCCACCGGACTCTGTGGCCTTATCAATCAAGGAGGGACATGTTATCTAAATTCTTTAATCCAGACGTTGTTTTTTACACCCGAATTTAGAGGTAAGGCTGCTATACAGTACCCAGCCAATTTTTTTATATACTGTATCAGAGTAACATCAGCATTATATATATATAAGCTTTTAATGACAAGAAATTTCGTTTATCCATTAATTATTTTTAACGCTTACGTTTCCCTTATTTTTTATCAATTATCCAGTCAATCAAACAAGCTGTCAATCGATTTAAGTCAGCCAATCGTTCTCCCAATCTGAATCAACAATTAATCCATCAACCAAACAACCAATGACCAGCCAGCATAATGATAACCAATCATTAAATCACAGTCAATCAGCCAATCAACAAGCAGTCAGTTACTCAGTCAGCCAATTATCCAATTAATCAAACAATAAATAAATATAATTTATCAAAATTCTCATTATTGTTTTCTCTGTGCTATTTATAGACTGCCTCTTTCAGCTTAGAGCCCAAGACCTTGGTGAGCTGTCAGAAGAGATTTCTGAAAATTCCAAACGCAAGGTCAAGAAAAACATGATATTTCAACATTTACTTAAAGGCAGGGACTTATAGCCTGAAATCGTGTGTGYTTTTCCTCCTTTTCCCATTAGCAGGTCAGGGTTATTCCTCTGGAACTACAGCACTTGTTTGCACAATTGTTATTGTCAAATCAGAAGAGTGTTAGTACTTCAGATCTGACAGAAAGCTTTGGATGGACAGGAAACCAGGTGATCTTTGACTCATCAATCCTCCCTTCCCTACATTCCTTCCTCTCTCCCTCACTCCATCCATCCATCTATTCATCCTATCTGCATCTCCCTAATGTATCCATCCATCTGTCAAGCCACGTCTTATTCCTTCCGCCTATACATCAAACCTTCCCTTTTTCAGTCCTTTCATTTACCTCTACTCATCCCATCCAATCTTCTATTGATCTATCTATCCACTATACATGGTCCRACATACATTTCATGGTATCACATCCTTGCTGCCTATCAATCAATCAAATACTCCAATTTCAGCCATTTCTTCGCATTCTCTCCATCCTATCCCATCCTACAATGTATTCGATCATTTTCTCACACCTGCTTCAATTGCCCTATTTCATAATGACATCACATCAAAACCAACTAATGTTTCACCGCCGTTAGCATTACTACACGGCCGCACCCCAGACACAAATCGAGTGGTGTAATTTGCAATTCCATTCCTTTGAAATCATTCTGAATCTGCCATTACCATCAGTCCCTCTATCATGTGTTGTGTAGTTCCAGAAATTCCCACAGAGGAATTTGGAATTTCCAAAAGGTAGAGGGTCCAAGAATAAACACAAATTACAGAGTTTGCATGGAAGAAAATTGGAATTTCTTGGGGTGCAGGTTGGGGGCAAAGGGGGGGGGGGGTCTTAAAATTTTTTTCCTTGACGGGGGTATGGATAATTTTCTGGAAGTACATATTTTCAGCATAGTTGTTTACCATAATAAACATATTGTTTGCTCCAAGTTGAACAYTGTTATATTTTCATCCTTCTTTTCATCACTAACTCATTTGTAAAGTTGTAGTTTTATTCAATATTTCACAGTCTCTTTTCATTTGTTCTACATGTATACCATAGGCAACAATGTTATGAATGATTRTTATTTTTATGATTGCTTGTTATTGTTTCTTGATTAAAGGGGTTTCAACAACATGATGTTCAAGAGCTCAACAGGATTCTCTTCAGTGCAATTGAGTCATCTCTTGTTGGTACACCAGGGCAGGACTTGATAAGAAATCTTTACCATGGAACTTCTGTCTCAAAGGTAATAATAATCTTTGCTTTCTAAAACTCCAATGCATTATAGTGCCCTACAAGTAATGCATCTCTCACCTCTGGGGCTCAATTCCTGGAAGAGTATAATAATGGTTTGAACCCAAGTGTTAAAGTTTTTTGTGAAGTGTGATCGTCCAGGTCAGTATAGTCTTGAGAAAGACTGTTGTTGGTGGTGACTGATGTTTCGACAACCTGAGCGGAAGTCATTTTCATAGTCCAGTGAAAAGACGGTTAAACGGTTTAACAGAAGTCAACAATTATTACCGCCACCTTACAAAAGACTCATTCACAACCTCAAACAAAAGACTCCTACTTGTGATAACACCCAAGCATCTTTACATAACAATACCAACTAATTATCATTTATACGACCGAACCAGAGATATAAATACCATTGCCTGTCTCTCATTTTCTCACTGGACTCTGAAAATGACTTCTGCTCAGATTATTTGAAACATCAATCACCACCAAAAACAGTCTTACTCAAGACTATACACTCACTCAGAACATCACACTTCACATCAATTTCTTTACTTGTCATCACCTTTAAGCAGGGTTTGTTGAGATTTTCTCAACTTCTTATTATGATAGCTGGGAGTTAGCCATGCCCAGAATTAATCATCACAGAGCTCAGGTTTTTTTATTTTTATTTTTTAGGTTTGTTTTTAGTTTTTCTTAGGGTTTGATATTCAAAAAGAAGTCATATAGTATCCTTTTTGGTGTTTCAACAGATCACATGTCAAGATTGTGGAAAAGTTAGTGAAAGAGAGGTGAGATTTTATCTTGGGATTGACTTCATTTGAACCRAATAACATGCGCCCAATCATGACAAATTTCTAGGGATCTAGAAGGTCGATCCTCCGATCGATACTGAATTACTAGTATTTAAGATATGGTGTCAAACAAGTCTGAATGAATGGTGCTGAACTTTGAATTTGTTATTACAGTGTAATGGGCAAAAATATGACTGTATTATATGTTAATGTATTTGCATCCTTCYATGCACAGGCTTTCGTACATTAAATCAACAAATTTTGATGTGAAGCTGGCTGGTTCTGTAATAATAATAATAATAATAAGGAATAATTTATATAACGTCGATATCCTTAAGTTCAAAGACGCTTTACAATATAAAAATGTGACTCAAAAAATTTAAAATTTAAAATAAATTTAAGAAAAGAATTACTATTTCATGAATAAGAGTGAGTAATAAAACACCACATAAGGYGCGTACAAGCTTGTTTGGTTGCAAAAAGCCAGTGCATAGAAGTATGCAAATACAATAAATGTAGTCATACTTTTGTGCGTCTAGCTGTAATAAGTTCCCTACATTTGTTAATGTGTATTTCCAGAAATTCGAAGGGTAGGGGGGTCAGAGAAAGAACAAAAATTATRGAGTTTGCATGGAAGAAAAATGGAATTTCAGGGGGTAGGGGGTCTTTAAAACAATTCCTCCATGAGGGGGTTATGGATAATTTTTGAACACGATGGCAGGGGTAAAAAAAAATCTTTTTTATCCTGTTTTTATTTATTTATCAGGAGGACTTTCTGGACTTGCAAATGGTCCTGACAGGCTGCACTAGTCTCAATCAGAGTCTTGAGATGTTTTATGTTATGCCTGAGTTAATGGAGGGAAGCAATCAATACATGTGTGATGAATGTAATAAATTGGTCAATGCTACAAGGGTGAGTAGTATAAATATTTCATGTTTTCATCTTTAGTACAGTRCCACATGCTGCATTTTTAAGCATGGGTCACATGATCACCAATGCAAATGCAAATGCCAGCTCAAGCAAGAGGCTGAGTAGGTTACAGTAGGTTCAATTGCAAATGCAAGGAATGGAAAATGTTTTATTTTCTTGCTGTGGCAAAATTTCTTAATTCGTGAATGCAATGCCAAGAATTCATCTCATCTATTCTCTGGTATATTGTGAATGTGCAGTAATGTGAACATTGCTTGTGCTTGCATTTGCATGATTTGTTTTGCTTGTATGAGCCAGACCTCATAATAAGATACCTGGAATCAGTCTTACCTTAATATTATTCCATTAATCAGAATGTAAAAAAGAAAATATGATATGCTTGCTTTTTTGACATAAGTATTTTCTTGAGAAGCATGGATGCGATGGTGTGTGCCGCTATTCAAAGACAAGTCAAATGCACCACCAATCATCATCATTGCAGACCAGGTTTTTAACTCCAATGCTCAGTGCTGTATGTAAACTCGTAGAGTTGCTTGTTGGTTCTCTCTGGCTTCAAGGGTTTTTATCTGAGCAATCAAACATTGATTGGTAATGGGTGCATGGTTTATGAGAACAGACAGCACGTAACATGCACCACACTCACTTTCTATTTCTAATCAATATCACTTTTATCCAAAATGATGACTATTCGAATTTGTATTTTATCAAATAAAAAAAAACTAGCTTGCTGTACTGTGTGAAGTTTTAAAACACTTGGAGATTGTTTATTTTTCATCCATTTATTTATTTGTCATTGCTTGTGACTTACAGGCAGGAACACCACAACAGTGAACCAATTACTCTGGGCCAAAGACTGGTAGAACAGTATTGAGAATCACTCTGCTACATGTTGTGCTTCTCCTAACACTTCTCTCATTTTCTACCAACTTTATAACAGCATATGCACAGGTTTTCTATTTTTTCATGCCAACTCTGAGCTCTAGTAATTTTTTTGTTATTAGGGAGCTAAGCTTCGAAGCCTACCATCTATCTTGACATTTTCCTTGGTGCGGTTCACCTATGACTTACAGGCATTTGAACGTTATAAAGAGACCCAGCGTTATACCTTTCCACTTGAGCTTGACATGAGGATGTACTGTGAAGTACAGAGAGATGATGATGTGTATGAACTCTTCTCAGTAGTGATCCACAAGTAAGTTATAACTATCAAAGTGAAACAGGGTCCAGTGTAGCAGGTCCAGGATATTATTACACGGGATCCAATCATGGCTGCCAGGCAGAAACAGCTGGTGTGGTCAGCTTCACAAAAGGGGTTTCCAATTTCATTATACAGAGCATAAAGAAAATGATTGGCTTCGCGATTTAGGTCTTACAAAGGGGGGTTCAATGGAACCCATAGGAGGGTTCAGTGGAACCCATAAAACCACCTTCCCTGGATTAGCCAATGGATTGAGTGGTAAAATAAAAATAAAATAAACTTATCTGTTTGTCTCATGATTGAGGGTCATTTGTACATGTAGAAAGGACAGGAACATTTCAACTGCAAGGTACTAGTCTTCATCAAGAGGTGGCATAGACTGGATCTATTGGTGCATCTGTTATATACCACATGTCAGATCATCTGTGTGGTGGTGTGGTCATTGGCGTGGGCCAATTGCTAGTAATAATGGGTCAGAATGTTTATCAGTCAGACTAATTGATCATTTTTCTGGTCTGTTTCAGAGGTAGCTGCTATGGTGGCCATTACCATGCCTATATTCATGATATAGAACATCTCGGCATATGGACCACTCCTGTAAGTAACATTACCAATCTTTTCATTCCTATGTGCTTAAATCGATACAGTTGCGGCAGGGAAATTGGGCATTACTCTACCCTCAATCAAGTAAGCCATTAGAGAAGTTCCCATGTACCTTGATAGGTATACTTTTAACGATTGAATTGATTGGCAACAGTGCAATGACTGTACAATAATCCCTCTCACAAATGTTGTCTCCATCAGCTGCTGCAATAAAAACAGGGTTGATTTGATATGCTAATTGATTTTATGGCTATGAAGCACCATTTTTCTTGACAATTTCATATTATTATAACCTAATTTTTTTTAATTTTAGGATAATCAATCTACTGTAGCAGCAAAAAAGGAGGATGTAGGGATAAATGTCAATGATTACCCTGATCCAGTACAGCTCATCCAAGTCCTTGTAACAAAGCTTGGTGGTAGAACATCTGTTTCTGATCTTTGCCAGGTAGGTTTTCTGACTGCAACTAGCCAATACTGGGCCCTCGACTAGTTACCCTCAAATTGACCTCCTCGGCTTGGGCGAGCTCGGATGTAATGTTTCCCATTTCAGACCAAGTGTCATTCCCTAGAGTATCATTTCTTCGTTTAACGGTTGTGCTTTGTTGTGCTGGTGAAAGATCAGGAATATGGAAACAACTCAAACGAAGAATCTTTTTCTTGAGGGAATGACACATGGTCTGAAATGAGAAAACATTACGCCCGAGCCAAGGACGTCTATTTTCATGAAAAAAAAAGTTGTTGCAGGAATCAAATCCTATTCCSAGTATAAACTGCAGAGAATTAAACTGGTTTAAGTCTGTGTAAGATGAAGCCTGAAGCCTGAGTACCATCAATACTAATAATGGACTAAATTTCACATGACTATAAGGATGAGAGTTCATGGTATGGACTTGCCATGCCGTGACTATGCCATTGGCATGTCAAAGGATTCTGAATGAATGACTATTTAAGTGATCTGCTGTGAYTGGTCCTAAAGATGTGTTGTCAATTCTATACTGTGACGAAGCTGTGCACCATACACAGTCATACGAATTCTACCCTAGCTAGTATAATAATAGTACTAGTAAATTGTATGCTAAAGTTAGTGACTGACAGTCCAAGTAAAAGAAAAGAAAACAATGGAATTTTGGTCTTCTGTAACTATGAATAACGTTGACTATTCTTTCACGTAGTAAAATCACTCTAATGTTACTTTACTAGTTATAACCTATTCTTTTCATCTTTCAATTGATACTAAACAGTACATGGCTAAAGAAATAGGTGTCTCGTGGAACCAGAAGTACAAAAAGCAGTATGGTCCAATGACTAAGGTAATGAAAGAAAATTGATCTGTTTACTATTTTTATCTTTTTTTGATTGTTGTCATCTCTGGGAAAGTAAATATCATCAAAGTAAGTAAATAACAGAAGTGGGATGCGCTGCTCAGACTAGTTTAGCCAAGATCATGGRAAAAAAATTGTGGATAAGAAGGAAACGTTTTGTCGTTTTGTCTCACCATGCCATAAARCCCTAAACACGCAATACGAAGGTTGGCTTATAGCAGGGGAGAGGGGGGGTGCTTGGGGGCTTATGACAGATATTTTAGGCCTTTAAAACACAACTCTGGGCGGCAGGGTAAGTTAAGGTTACAACAGATATTATTTACAATATATTGAAAAATTATTTCACCTGCCGTATGGTTGATCAATTTGCGGTCCATAACCAACTGTACGGATCTCGCACTCGGTTAATAAGAGCTATGTATTTGCTTTTATGCAGTTTATCAAGAAACGTGCTGATGCATTCGAGATTGTGGATGGGACAATAGTAACCTTGAAATCCATAGAAAGCGTGGACAAGGACAGCAGACACAGTAACAATCAACCTAATGAACCTCTCTGTAGTGAAGAGAAAAGCACATCAGATCTGAGCAGGAATTTGGCCGAATTATCTGCCTGTGATAATACCGTAGATGATCTTAATGATACTAAAAGTGTCAATGAATGGTGAGGAGCAAAAAAAAGCCTTTTAAAAGAGTAGGCACCCAAAATATTAGTCTTCAGGGACGGCGCACAAACTTGTAAACATATATTTTATCAATATTAGGTGGAGACAGTAGGTCATTGTATGCACTTCTCATGCACAACTTGCTTCTGTGTTTGATACTCAGACTCGCTATTATGTGTGAWTAGGCAGGGACCGCGGAGCTAGTTTTGGATTTGGGGGGGAAATATTTCAGAATAATCTCCGAATTCTGAATTTTTTTCAAATTGAAAATGAGCGAATGAATCAAAAATAGCGGCAAGTTTATTGGTGGTGCTATAGCCCTCAGCCCCCTAACTCCGCGGTCCCTGGTAGAGTAGCATGGACCTCTCTCATGCGGCAATAGATTTTCCCCACGTAAACTAACGTTCAAGTGCTTCATGGTGATGGATTAACCAAAGGTTTTTATTCTCATGGGAATCAATTGGCGCCCTGTGATAAAGGTCCCTACTGGCGTGCTTTGCTTAGACTATACATCCAATCTATACCACTGTGGACAGGTGGTCATGGGTTGGATCTCCCGAACCGCCATCATCATGCGTGGTGGTTATTTCTTACGCTTCGAGCCCGGCTTTCTCCGGGTTCTCCCGTTTTCCTCTCTGTAAATCTAAAATTCAATCTAAACTAGGTGATTTGAAATCTAGGAACGCACTGCATTATTTGTCACAGCGAAGGTTTCCGAGTGTTTTCTAATATCTCTTGATGAAACGAAATATTTTCCACCAACGACGACAAAATATACTACTACGGATGTGCTTTTATTTTCTTTATTTTCGAGTAAAAGACGTTTTTTTTCCAAGCCGAAAACTATGAAATAGGAAATCTTGAACTACGAACAAAACGTTTGCTGATTGGCTAATTATAAATCTTCTAAATTCCTATTCGATCATGGAAAGATAGGCAGCAGATTTGTTAGCATTTTAACTGAGTTTGTTAGCTGTTAACCCTTGTAAGACAAGTACGATTAAATCATTTAATTTTAAGTAGAAGAAGTTGTAGAAGAGTCTCACCTTTCTCATTTTCAATTTTTATCTTTTCCAGTCAATGGTTTGATTTGAATGACTCAAAGATCTCGTGTATCTCTGACCAAGATATCAAGAAACAGTTTGCTGGGAAAGAAAGTGCTTACATGTTGTTTTATAGGAGGAAAAAGTTACCGCAAATTAAAAAAACTAGAGGTATGTGTGATAGAAAATAACGGCGTGAAATGTGCATCTCTTTCAAAACTAACTAGTTTTATTTATTTATGGCCTGTCGATATATGATTTTGTTCTATGGTTTTGCTTTATTTTTTAGATTCGTTTATTTATTCTTTACCTTCGAAGCTCGTCTCAAAAATAAATTCAGAAAATGCTGAACTTCAACGGCAAAGGTAAGAAATTGAATGTACTCGTTACATATATATTTATTTATTTTTTGACACCGTAAACCTCCGAAGATAAGCCCCCCTCACCCGAATTAAGCCCTTCAAAAATAAGCCCCTTAAATATGGAACAAAAGCACTTCCTTTGATAAGATATCCCGTATATTTTTATTCCTGTGAACTATCCACCGAACCAAAGATGTATAGTGTTTCCAAGTTCTACCATTTCGTGCCTTTATATAATGGAAATTTCCCTTCAAAAAAAACAAGATGTCCCAGCCAATATATAAGCCATTCCAAGAAGTAGATTGTGCAAATATAAAAATGTTTTGAAAAAAGTTAAAATTAAATAATAAACGTTATATCTAGAAGCAGTTATTTAAACGTTCTGTGGTTACGTTCTTTCTTTAGAGAGGAGTATGACATAGAGTTCAATCGTATTGCTGTTCTTTTGAATTTTGTTTGTAACTTCACCGTCAAAGATGGAGTGATTGTACCAAAAGAGGTAAGGCATCCAGACGATGTCAAGCAAATTCTTTGTGAAAATAGAAATATTCTATCCAATTCTGTTTTTCCCTTCTTTTCTTTTCTTTCTTTCTTTCTTTCTTTCTTTTTTTGAGAAAAGCTTTTCCATCAGTGTGATATAAACGGTAAGAAGAGTTAATGTGGGTTGGGTGGTGGTGAGATAGAAACATCGACACCAGCACATTTTCCCCATCCAAGCATGCAATTTTTAAATAGTGCAACAACAACAAAAGGAAGGAAGGAAGGAAGGAAGGAAGGAAGGAAGGAAGGAATAAAGAAAGAAAGGAAGGAAGGAAGAAAGAAAGAAAAAAAGAAAAGAAAAGGAACAAGCTTGCCACTGGATTGATATGATAATGGTGATCAATGGTTAAGTGTTGTGCCTACTAATTCTGTCACTGCTACAGATTGTTCTAATAGTTCTCTTAACGATTTTTCAGGGAGTCTTTACCGACCCTGCTYTGTTAACACTTGACAGAAGAAAAACTGTTGCTGAATTTCTGTCCCATGTTAATGAGGTACGGAAGTAATGACCAGTCATTAACTACGTATTTACTTTCATCAGGATCCTTTACTACCATTACCACCACCACACCATAACCACCACCACACCATAACCACCACAACCACCATCACTATCATCTATTTAAGCGTCGTCGTCCTGAGCATTTTGTGATCATATACTGTATTTATACTATATTACAGTTGTACTTCCATAAGGATGATGATAATAAGGATACAGGGTCTTTTGAATGGATTGTCCACACTGCTGAACGTCTTCCTGCAGGTCTTCATCTGTATCAAGATATCACAAGTGAGTAATGATTATTCATGCATTAGCGAGACAAAACTACCGAGCTATTGCAAAACTCCCGCCCACTTCCACAATCGTAACCACTCACGATGAGAAAAAACTTTAAGAATTTTATCGAACCTGGAACAAAAAATAGCTGATTAAAAATAATTTACAGAATTGCTTTTTCAGTATTTTCCAAAACCAGTTTTTTTATCTTCGTTTGTTCCAGCTTGCAAAATGTCATCATTAATGGACCTCCATGTACACGATGGCTGTGAACTGTTCATCTGGAATGGTAAACAGGTATGTTCATTGATGATTACTGGTATCTACTATTCCTTCAAAGAGTGTCCTTTAGGGGGGGGGGGGGGGTTTCCTTTACTCGGCATCACATGCGAGCAGAGTTTGTTTAAGTCAATCCCTTGAGGAGGGTTTTTTCTCAGGGTTGTCCAGTATTGTAGACCACTTAAAAAATAAAAATAAAACACTACTGGCTGAGCCTCATTTTCCTAAGCACTTGTTTTATTCGTTTTCTAGAAATCCCAACGCGTGTATGTCTGTGTATAAACTGTATTCAGCTGAGTTGACTGCCTTCCCCGAAAGGAATTATGGGTCAATAATTTTTGGTCAGCATTTTTCTAGCATGGACAGAGTACAATGTAGATTTCTCGTGTTGAATAAACTAGAATTCCACCATGAGTTCAACTGGTAGCATTTACGATAAATTTAAAGAATCAAAAAATTGATATTTCATGGGTTTTCTTGGTAGAATCATGGAAAACGGGAAATGTTAATCGAAATATGTTGATTCCTCAATTCTGATTGGTTGACCTTGGGTTTGTTCTGAAGGTCAACTCTACTGGATTTGAGTTAAATACCGAGCAAATGGCGTAGGTTTAATAATAAGATGATTTCTTGTTTGAGGTTGATGGACACATTGTTCGTACTGGCTCCTCCTGTGAACCTGTTCTCCTGTCAATAACCTATCCTGTCAAAGGTGCCAACTCTATGGAAATACAAAAACCTTTTCCTAAAGACTCAACACTTGGGGAACTAAAAGTAAGGCGCTTAAACCTTTGAATTATGTTTGATGTAGAYCCTGAGCATAAATGTTCCATTTATGTTTTGCCCCCCTTCCATGGAGGACCTCGATAATTTCGTGGGAGGAGGGAGGGGGGTTCGAGTAATCAGTATCACGGAGTTTACGTGAAATGCTGGAAGCAAATCGTTTCAGCAAGTTTTAGATTGGTAAGATTGATTTAGCATATATTACATAACTAGAACCCCAACTTGCCCTTGGTAACAGATTTTGGGAGACATTCACTAATWGTAAGAAAACCGAATGTAATTTCTCTTTTTCATTCTATTCGCAGATAGCAATCAGTACCTTGTCAGGAATCAAACCGTCGAAGCTGATTCTTAGCATTATGATGTCATCAAAACGTATGTGTATGTGAATGAATGGATGGACAGACGGGCGGACGTATAAACGAACGAGCAAACGTACGAACGAACAAACAWATGAACGGATGGACGAAAGAGCAAATGAACGAACGGACGAAAGAACAAAAGGACGAACGGACGAACAAATGAATTAACGGACGAAAACGAACAAATGAACGAACGGACAAACTAACGAACGAACAAAAGGACGAACGGACGAACAAACGAAAACGAACGAATGAACGAACGGACAAACTAACACTAATGAACGAATGAACGAACGAACGAACAAAAGGACGAACGAAACGAACAAATGAATTCACCATTTTGGCGATAGCCGTCACGTCGTAAACACTTTGTTGTAACGAACTTCTTGGTGACCGTAACACAATCCAACACAATTTATACCACGTGACGGCTAGCGCGGAAGAGGTGAATCAACTGACGAAAACGAATAAATGAACGAACGGACAAACGACGRACGAACGAACAAATGAACGAACAGACGAAGGACAAATGGACGATCGAAAGGACAAACGGACAAACGAACATACAAATGAAGGAACGGACGGMAGAACGGACAAATGAACGGACAAAGGAAGGAACAATTTTGTTGGTGCTATAACTTCTTGTTACCTCTATAACATGACTGATKGAACCTGTTTGCAGGATCCAAAACAAAAGTGGAAGAATTGCACTCCTCCCAAGTGAGTATCTATTATGTCTGGAGTGAATAGACCAGTTTCGAATTCCAAATTACCGCTGTGTTCCTTGATTACAGACTCATTTGCACAGGGTTAGCCTCGTATCAGTGTTTAAATATTCACAAATACCAACAGTAAAGTAAAGAATGCACAACTTCAACAATACAAACATTTCGAAACTCGACGGACCTGACTGGAACACGTGAATATTCTGCACAAACTCGAGGCTAACCCTGTGCAAATGAGTCTGTAATCAAGAAACACAGCGGTAATTTGGAATTCGAAACGGGTCTATTGTCGCATTCAAATGATTGCACATATTTCATACTGGAGTTCTTAGTGATKAATTAGCTTAAGTCTCAGCCCTCTTCCCTCTTGGCTATTATGACTAGTTGCTTATATTTTTAGTTTCTTGGATTGCACTTGATGTAATCCAGTTGATAGTTGAATTATTACCGCCGTTTGCATTACTACGCGGCCACCCCAGACACAAATCGCGTCGTGTAGTTTGCAATAGACTGCCGTCATTCAAACACCTCATTCTACTTGGATGTACTCAAACTCTTTGCAATCGCTTTCGGAACTTCCCTTCATGATATCTGATTGAGAAAGTTTGATAGAAAAGCCAACTCACTGATCCAAACGTGTTTAAATGGCGTCAACATGAATGATTGACAGAAGTCTATTGCAAACTACACGACTCGATTTGTGTCTGGGGTGGCCGCGTAGTAATGCAAACGGCGGTAACGTTTTGTTTGTCCAACAAGGATGGAAATACTTTAAAAGAGTTGGATTTTCGAGATGGACAACGACTTGTGGTCGATAAGAAGGAAAAGCAGAAGTAAGTATTGAAAGGCTGTCTTTTGTCATAGGTATCCATGCACACAGCTTGGGCACGGTCACCGCTGCTGTTGTAACTTATTTGAAAACTGATGCCAAGATATATGTTTTACTRTCTTTAGGAAATCCAGCACACCTCCCTTGTGCCTGGCAAAGACTGAAGCAGAGAAGTATGATAATGAAATCAACATTCTTGTGGAAAACCGCTGTATAGTATGTATTACGTTCACCTCACTATTCTAGATCTTGTAGACAGAAGGAAGACAATTGTTTGTCGTGAAAGGGTCATCTTTTCTTTCTTCCTTCCTTCCTTCCTTCCTT
>NW_022261173.1:69091-95174 GCF_009602425.1 Actinia tenebrosa | reverse complement strand
ATGATGATATTAAAAGTGATGACAATCATAATGATGTGATGATGATATTAAAAGTGATGACAATCATAATGATGTAATGATGATATTAAAAGTGATGACAATCATAATGATGTAATGATGATAATAAAGGTGGTAGCGATGTTTATTTTAACGTTGCGCTGGTCTTATCCCTTTGATACTTAATGGTGATGATGGTAATCATAGTTTGTTAACTTGATCATGAACATGAATGGGCATCAGTAAATCAGATGATATTATAATGAAGACGATCGCCGTTTTTTATTCAAATATTGATACCTTTCATACTTTTTTCTATTTCGCAGACAATTTGCGAGCTCAAAAGTCAAATTGTTGCTTCACTGGATTTTCAAATCACTCCAGGTAATAAACAGAATGCCTGGTGTTTCTGTTGGACCTAGAGACTAGGTGCTTCTTTTGGGACGCGCGGCTTATATTTATATTTTACAACCAATGCTTCCGTGAGGGAATCTCAGTGCCGCAATGCACATAATTGTTTGATTTTTACGGAGGGAGACGTTCCTGAGATTGCAGAGTAAACCTATGATGGCTCTCACAACTGCGGTTCAGTCATGCACCGTAGTAGTGCATGTCAATCACCCATGCCTCCCCAAGATATGATAATGGAACATTATTATGGTCATAGCTGGATACAGTTATTTCAGAAATAAGGTGGTTAAGATTTTATTGCATACTGCATACCAAGCTTTAAATGTGTAATATATTCATATATAAATAATAATGTCATCATAAAAGATATTATACCAGAAAAACGTGTAGACAAAGAGTTGGGAAAATTCCATATCGTTGTAACCTTTCGCTGATGATATTCACATCGCTCATAGTGCATCTGGCTTGGTATGCGATATGCAACAAAACCTTCACCAACCTCTTTATAGCTGCGCTTAGTTAGTCTCTAGTAGCTGTTAGAACATCGAATATCGACCTATTTTAGAAGGTTCCTGTACGTGGTAGGAAGGTCTGTACTTTTGATAACGTTATTGTTTGAATCTCAGATCAAAGTTTTGTTGTTCGAGTAGATGACCCAGCGTTTGGACTTGGACCGCCATGTGAGTACTGCGTATGATGTATCATGTAGGTCGTTCCTATTTTCTCTTTCTACTTTTCTCCTTCTCTTTTTCTCTCCCCTCGAAATCTTCAATCTTCCTCGTGAAAGATCAGAACCAACATATGGTGGGTATAAAATATGTCATATATCATTCTTCTCTTCCCTTCCAYTCCCTTTGTTTTTCATTTCTTTTCTTTGATTCCTGTTCTGTCTCCCTCCCTCCCTTGTTTAGTTTTCAATCCCCTCATCACAGTTTTTAGTTTCTTTACGCATCCTACACCCATACAAAAAGTGAGGGTTATATATTTGTAAAGAATGTAAGGTTTCAAAGTCAAATGGCAGATCTAATGTTGCTTTGTTGATATTCAGTGTATGATCATCAACGAATTGAAAATGTTCTTGCCSGCAAACACACAGTAGTCATAGAAACTGGAACACCGATAACCGAGAATCAAGTAAGTCTGCAGTCATGGGGCCGCGTCTATAATTTTTTCCGTATTCGGCATAAAAGTTACCATTATTATATTACATATACCTACTTCGAAGATCGTTGTCGCACCAAGAGCCTCAAGTAACAAGCCATGGCTCCAGAGAACGTCGGTACTTTTAATTATAATTGATTTATTCATGGTTCATGCAAGTGGCTATAGCTCTACGCTAATTATCATCTCAAGCAGCCTTGCTTGGAGCAATTTGTGAAGTCAATAAATGAAAATGCACAATGAATAAACTAATTACGGCTAAAAGTACCGGCGTTCTCTGCGGTCTTGGCTTGTTGCTTGAGGCTTTTGGCGCGACAACGATTTCTGAAATAGTTATATATGTATGGGACCAAGAGTCCCGTTCGCACTTGTCACTTTGGGTAGCATGTTGGTTCTGTAATTTTCCTTCCAGATTGATACCCAATAAAGTTGTAAATTAAATGCATGAGATTTATGTGACTGACTGACCGACCTACCAACCGACTTTAGCTGTATGACATATACATACCAATGACATCATTAATATTTATTTTTAAGATCACAGTTCGTTTCTACTGTACCGCTAGTCATTCTAGAATTGAGCAGGAAATTATCCTAGAAAAAACCACAACCATACAGAACGTGAGTATTATTAGAACTTTATTTTAACTATAATATTGCTTTTTGTACGAAAACTGAAAGGTTTTTATTGTTATTTTTATGTGTTTATCGGTAACGCGCGAGGAAACACACTGTTTTTTGTTTTGTTTTTCAGTGTCTTCGTCTTATTGCTGAACAAGCAAACCTGGAAGGTAATCTGTTTGGTTTTTAAGGTTTTTCCCAGTCCTTTTATACCTTTGCATATTACTTCCATTTTATCATTTTCTCTTCGTCTTTCGTCTGTGGTTCTGTGTGCGAGATTTGGGGTAAATGATTATCTCGCGCACTGTGATTGGATAAATTYCGTACCATTACGGTAACACAATGCAACACATTACAGCCCTTTCTTTGTCAATCCCAAGCGTTTTTTCTTTATTGTTGGTTTTTACTTTTTCACAGGTTCGAACTGGCATTTGTGTAAGACAAATTGGTACGGAGATATAGCAAACRTCATCGACAATGAAGAAGGAACTCTCGAAGATGAACAGATTAAAAATGGCGACATGTTGGTGGTGGAGTCAGGCAGATTACCACCCAAGGTACAGTACTTACATCCTGATTGCATGACGTCATCTGTATAGCACAGGAAGCCCAGTCTAGTAGATGTTGGTTACATCCTGACTGCATGACGTCATTAGTCTAGCATTTTCTACTTTCACATCCCCATAATACTTTGCGTCTTTGGGGGTAGCCAGAGGGTAGAAACCCACTTATTTTGCTGAAGGCTGATCAGGCAATGTTGACAATACCTCGTTTGGTATCCAAAAATAAAATGAAGAAATAAAAAACAGAAAAAGGTAGAAGCTTGAAGACGTTTAAGGTAAATCTTAAACAGAAAAAAAGAAAAAAAGAAACAAAAAGAACTTGGAATAAACTGATAATCAGTATTGTACAGATAAAAGCAGGTATAGTATAAATTCAATTAAGAAACCTTTCAATTTGGGACAGTTTTTTAATTGGTTATCCCCCAAAGACGCAAGGCATTATGGGGATGTGAAAGTCGAGAATAGAAAGTCAGTTTTTTAGGTTTTTATAGTGCAAATTTCGATCATCTAAATGGCTCAAACTTTCGATTATTTTAGGGTTTTATTCGATTATCACTGTGGCTTTTTAAGAATCCCAATATAAACCTACACGAAAGTAATGGAGTCTTTTCCTGGATTGCTGCAGGAATACAAGGTACTTTTTGCTCTACTGCCTAACGTATATTTTGGTCTATCCCACAAGGTATTACATTGTGCAAGTCATATATACTGTTTTCATCAGTGAACGTCTATACGTCTATAGTTATCCATTGGTTAAGATTTATTTGTTGAACTGAACAAAAGTTCCAATATTTGTTTCTACAGATTTGCTTGGAGTGTCAACCACAAGCACTGGAAAAGACCAAATTGAAGAGGTAATAGACCCGTTTCGAATTCCAAATTACCGCTGTGTTCCTTGATTACAGACTTATTTGCACAGGGTTAGCCTCGTATCAGTGTCTAAATATTCACAAATACCAACAGTAAAGTAAAGAATGCACAACTTCAACAATACAAACACTTTGAAACTCGACGGACCTTGACTGGAACACGTGAATATTCTGCACAAAATCGAGGCTAAGCCTGAGTAAATGAGTCTGTGATCAAGAAACACAGCGGKAATTTGAAATTCGAAACTGGTCTATTGGTATAGAAATGCATGGCTGAGTCAAAAGGATATTTAACAGGGTGAAGGTAGTTCTTTTCTTAAAAGTAGTTCGTGGCATCTTGTTATGTAAAGCCATAATTGCTTTCTTTACAGTTTGTTCCTTTAGATGAAATAGAAATATCACAAGAAGGCACTTTATTGGACCTGAAGGTTAAGATAAACAACCTTTTACAGGTAAAATAAAGGAAATTCAATCTAGTCACTTTGTAGTTGTGAAGTGGAGAGATGGGCCAGGGCAAGTGGAACACTGAAGAGAAATGAAAAGGGACCGCTTGCTATACCCTGGTCCCATCCAGTTCTTCCCTTCCTCTCTTCTCCCTTTTCTTCAGCTGTCCTCTTTTTCTCTTCCTTCTTCCCCTCTCACCCCACCCCCCCCCCCTCTCCTTTCCCCATTCCTTCTTTTTCCCTCCCCCTCTCCCCCAATTTATCTAACTCTCCTACAAGCCAAGTACCTCCGAACTGAATTCTGGGTTTCACTTGACGTCATTTCCTGTCCTTTTAATAGAATTCTTTCTGGTTGACAGCACGTTTTCAGTGTTTGACCACCATTTGGAGCAGATAATATTGATAACATGCAAAGACTCAGCTAAATTACATTAAACAATTCATGTAGAGCAAGTGGGAGCTCGCCAGCACCATAAATACTGTCTGCACTCTGTATTCTTTAATAGGTCACTGAATACCTTTTCTGTGTTTGGTTTTAGAGAGAAAAGTTTGAGGTTTCTACTCCTGAGTGCTTGAGAATCCAGGAAATAAAGAACGGCTTCGCAGGAAGAGTGTTACGTAATAGCAACAAAACTCTAAGGTACATACCTCGATGTTATATCAATTGCCCTATTTCACTATGACGTCACATCAAAACAATCTATTGTTTAAACGCAAAGGATCATGGTCGTCGGAGGGGGTCAAATCAATGCGAATTCACCGACAATTGTTCYAAAACCYGTATCAATCCACGAAGAGAARTARAATAGCCAGCAAACGCTCAGAGTATTTTCTAGCACATACTAACACATATTATATCTAAAAACCAGGCCATTTTAGATTAAACTGTTTCGCTAGGAGTTAATTTTGTTGATTTTTCTATTGGATTTGGCGATTCTATCCCCCACATAAACAAGCAGTGACGTCATAGTGAAATAGGGCAATTAATAGTCCTGAGAACAATCCGAAGGGAAAAAAGCCGGATTACCAGGGGAAAACACTCGAAGCATTTGGTAGCTAAGTAATAGCAGAAACATGAACAATAACCTTAAAAACAACAAAAAGGACAACAACAATAGCACTGAACGATAACGACAGCAACAATAATGAACAACGACAGTAACAATAAAAACTAACAAACAGTATATCAACAAAAATAACAAAACTGACAGCACTTTATTGAAATATCGCGATTCCCTTTCCTCATAAGTTTCATTATTCGGGAATACGGAATATATTTTCTCTCAATTAGCCAGCATCAATATTAACCCGTATTGGGGGCTCAAAATCGTAATGAATTCTAAGAAGGTTGAAGTRCGATATTTTTTTCTTCCTGTTAATTTACGTGACCCTTCAAACATAGATGAATAAACTGTCACGCTGCAATGATGAAAATACGTGAATCAACAAAAGAGTAATAAACAGTTTTGCTTTAATTTTAGATTCTTAAAACTCAACTCTTCTTCAAAATTAAGTGTTCAAATCCTTCCAAAGGAGGAAAATCACAGGTTAGTTTGATAACACTTCTTTATGTTATGATGGTCTTGAAATGCCGACTCATGAGGTTCGGGAACTTTGGTTCCATATTTTCTTATTCGGATGTAATGTTTTCCTATTTTTAAGAACATTCCCTTGAGGATATCTTATTGAGGATATCTTATTGAGGATATTTTTTGTTTGTGTTTCATCAAGAGAAAATGAACTAAGAGAAGGAATCCCCGTGCCCCATCATGTGYACCCTTTGATACTATTTGWAAACTATTTTAAAACTCTTATCAACCGAGCTTGGTCGGTCTGTACATTCCGACCTCGGTCAAGATTATCCCGTACAGACCTCCCGCTCGGTTAATAAGATCTAATTATTAGGAATAAAAGATAAGACATGGCCGACCGAGACTGTTTGATTGAATGCACTAAAAGCTACCCAATTATTATTATTTATTTATTTTYATTATTTTTTGTTATTTTGTTTTTTGTAGTCTTTCAGCGATCTTACTCAACGTACGAAAAAGAGTTCCCGGGAAGAGACAGTACGAACCACAGCAACAGGTTGGTTAGGGATTGTACCGGCTATGGACGATTTTATTGGATCCTTTTTTCATCTATAAATCTGACCCTAGAGTCTGGCATCATTTTTTACTGAAAGCCTCAATTGTGAGGTCCATAAGGCCACCTCAGATTCTCCACATATCATTTTTGTAAACATCGAAGTGCCATTGACAAATGCCGCCACCCAATTGGATCGGTTGGTTGAGCATCGGACGTCCGTGCAGAAGGTCGTGGTTCRAGTCTCTGCCGGACCAACACTCAGGGTCTGAGGAGAAGGTGCTGCCTTTGTAATTAAATCTGCAACTTGTTTTTCAAGTGACTCGGWTGTGGACGTAACATTGAGGTCTCGTCTCTCCACACTACCTTACCCTGCAAGTGACGTAAAAGAACCACTGAGGACGTAACTCAATAGGGTTGCTCTCTCAGTATTATAATTACAAGTRAATATAAAAACTGTTATCCCTAGAGGCTCTAATGATTTCAACTAACTTATATATCGTGCAAATTGATCATCACTATTTAACTATTTTGTCTGAAAAAAAATCTGGCAGATTTTGTGAGTCTTGTTTAAATTTTTATAGGTTATCTTCGATCCGGAAGAAGGAGCTACACCATCCTCATTACGACAGTTCGTTAGTCACATCTACAATATTCCTGTTGAAAGAATAGTAATGGCTAAATACATTAGACACAAATATGACTGGATAGYTATCGACGATACACTTCCTTCCAAGGTAAAATACCAGGGCGATGCCTTGAACTGCGCGAGAGTCTCTAAGCATTCCTAAACAAATTTATAGTAAGAGAGTAGGAATAGTCATTTACCAGTGCTACAGGGGCGGATCCGGGAATCAAAGAAAGGATGGGCCGGAAAACTTCGTGAGAGACAACCTTCAAGACCGTATGCAAATACAATTACATTTTAATTTAAGTTACGTTTTAGTTTGCTACCATCATCCTTTGCACTGTTTCTTTAATTTGTCCAGTTAATTCAGCACTTATCTTACGAGAGCAACAAAATTGGAACAAGAAAAACTCTAAGCATGCGTCAAACTTCAAATTTTTTCGATACCCTGAAACAATCTACAACTAAGTCAGGGCACGGCTAACTCACAGATCATATTTAGCTCGTTAGGTTTTGTAGTAGCCCACTAGCGAGATATGCTTCGCTTGTCACGCACAAAGGTTTCAGTATGAGGCGACGTGYTAAATTAAATTTATTCTTACCGCCTGTCACGAATGACTGAGCATTTAGCACGTAGCCTCATACTGAAGCCTTTGTGCGTGACAAGCGAAGCATATCTGGGTAGTGGGCTATTATAGAACCCGGTGAAAACCCTCAAGGGAGAGACTTAACAAACCCTACTCACATGTGATGCCGAGTTCAGAAATTGAACCCGAGACCCAAGAAGTGAGAGGCGAGTGTACACCTTTTGCTGTTCATTAACAGAAAATGTACATTCATTTGTGCCAATAGTTATTTATACTATTGGCACAAATGAATGTACATTTGCTGTTAATGAACAGCAAAAGGTGTACTACTGCGACACAATCCTTGATTTCCCAAACAAAAATGCGCAAAACATTCTGGTATCGGTATTAAAATGATGCCGTATTTTAAATGCAATTCGGTCATTCCAGTTGACCCATTCAGCGTGGATCACGTGGGTCTTAATGTTTTCCCATTCCTGTCCTTTCCCGCCACTGGACTAAGTCTTGATTCTTCGTTTAATTTTCATTAAAATGAATGCATGTTCGACAAAAAAAGAATAATATTCAAGGGAATGGCAATTTTCCGAAATATTACACATATCTCTGAGGGGAAAGAAGCGGAAAGGAAAAGCCCCTAGTAGTGGGTAGGAGTGGATCCAGATTTTTCCAACAGATGGTTTCGYATGGTATTTAACCCGGAAGTAGCTAAGCAAAGTTGGTGAATTTTGTCATTTCCTACACTGATAAATGTTAGAAATAAGCAAACACCCCACCCACTGGATCCTCCCCTAGTGCCGGGGATCACCCTACCTTCATATTCAACCGATTATTGCTTGGATTAAATGCATAAATAATTTAATTAAGTTGATATTTATTTTTGAATAAATTTGTCACAGGTGAAAAACAAGAAAAATAAAGTGAACCTTCGACACTCACCGTATCATTTACAGGATGGTGACATTTTAGGTGTTAAGGTAAAGCACTAAAGCTACTCGTCAAATGTATGGATTTATGCTTCATGCTTTTGTATAACCATGGCCGGGGGAAATTAAACTGCTGGTAAACCATGGCAGTGTAGACAATCAAGGCAGGGTAAAGTTACTGACTCACAGCATGTCCAAGGTGCGACATGCCGTAACTGAATGAAAGGGCTTCCCATGGTCTTCTTGTAATTCATCCAATCACAATGTGTAGTTACGGCAACAGTAAGATGCAGTACCACTAAAGTACGGCTACAATTCGCCGTATTATTTGCCACTCGACATACGAATACCTCTGTTAGGCATGTTTGGTTATTTCTTAGGATGCTTCACAAAAGGCTTCTTCAGAAGACGCTTATGACTTTAGCACAAGCGAGGATGACGCTGCAAAAGAACAACTGAGACTAGAGGAGGAAGAAAAGATACAAAGGTTAATAGCAAATCAGGAGGGAGGGAGACTTGGGCAAGGTACGTTATTTATTGGGGAGGGGAGGGATGGGGGATTCGAAACTGTAGTCCTACCCATTTTACTCAGTGAGAAATTCATAACCCTCCTTTGAAGGAAAAGGAAACAACTTTCATCAAAATAAAAAAGCTCTGACCTTCCACAAAAGTTAAAATTTTTACTGATGACCCTCCCCTCTGAAGCCAAGCCTCCCCCCAATAAGAAACGTACCTTCCCTGAGCGCAATGTTTGCCCATTTCAGATCACGTGTCATTCCCTTCAGTATGATTTCTTTGTTCGCCTTCTAAACTCGGGGATGAACTCGGAGAAAAAATCGTTCTTTCTAGAATAATAACTGGTCTGAAATGGGAAACATTTTTTCCATTTAGATAAGGTCTGTTTGYGACTGTTCACAGTGGAAGCTAAACACTGATAAACGTTTGGCCCTCTCTATGCGGTTTAACGTCTCTAAATGACACTGGACTGCCATTTTATGARATCATCCGAGCCACTGCACAAGTCTAACTATTTGCACTATATTTGCAACACCTCAGATATATTAAGACCCCAAGTATTGGTGATGACTTGACTTGACCTACTACTTCCCGGACAACAGGCCAATACCAAACTAGATGGCAGGTGTTTATTTTATTCTTATTTTTCAACCTGTTTTGTAATTTTGCTTGTGTAACAGAAGAAGAGAAGAACGGAGCAAGCGACCAAAGCGAAGACCTGAAGTTGAACTCAAGATTCACGTCGAGGATTTTACAAAACGATGATGTATTGTATGCAAATAATGATAATTGAAGATAGTCAAATGTTTGGTTGGAAACGAGGTTCCCCGCCATTTCAGAATATATTCTATTTATTGGGAAAATGCACGAGCCACAATATATAGAAAGTGGTTGTACTGTGCCATGTGGGACATGAGCATTATGGTAAATCAGCCATAGCAAATCTAAAAGTAACTCAAAGTTACGGACTTGGGCTCCTCATAATGAATGCAAAGTCTAGAAATCTAGAATCCATTTGAAATGTAATTGAGTCATTTGGGGGGAGGGGGAGGGGGTAAGATCAATACCGTCCATTTCATGCAAAATCAATCAATCAACTTTATTTGGGTGTTGGACTATTAGCTGGCCTCAAGTAGCCTACTAATTGGGGACACTATAAATAAATATTTGATGAAGCTAAAAACTTCATTAAGTGTAGCTATAAAAACTTCAATTGTAATCCTAGATGTACCAGATGTAATCTGATCATACATATTCCTTTTTGGCCTTACTCTATAGGCTCAGGGTATAATCATGCAGAGGTTTTATAGGGATAGTTATTAGTTGGAATTAAAGCATTTCAATAATTTAAAAAGATCTACTACGACCTAATTGTCTGGTCATTTCAATTAATCTTTGAATTTTAGACCCAGTTTTCACGTGTCGCACCAGAAAATGTATCAATCAACACTTACTGACTGGGACCTAGGGAAACAGTGTGTTCTGTGGTCCCGAGACATTGTGAGGGAAAAACCGCCGTCGAGGGACCACAAAACACAMTGCYTTCACGATARCTCYTAAGTAAGGAAGATACTTGAGTTGTATGCTCAGGGGCGGATCCAGGGAAGGGGTGYAGGGGGTGCGCACCCCTCCCCGGTTCCACTTTGTGTCCCTACTTCGAAGACAACCAATACTGTTTTTTCCCTTTGRTTCTAAGGGGTGCACCCCTCCCTGGGTTGACTTTGTGCGCAGCACCCCTCCCTGAACAAAATCCTGGATCCGCCCCTGATGCTCCGGCTAATAGGCTCCTGGAACATTAAGGTTTTTTCTTCATTCGTTTGGTGCTTCGTCACGCGTTGCTATGGAACCAGAATCAACAAGCTCCTTGATTTKACTGTTGTCATATCCCAGTACGTCACGTAATACTTCACTAGTGTGTTGTCCGAGTAACGGAGGTGAACGCACAGGGACAAGCGATGTTTTTCCATCGTATTCTACAGCTGGACCTGAAARGGTACAATTTTTTAGCATTAATAGACCACATACATACTATGTACTTATTGCTGAATGGGAGAGGGCCGAACGGGAAAATATTTGGCTCAAGGTGATGCTATAAATAATGATAAGAAAAGAAAAGAAAGAAAATAGGGTCGCAGGTTTCGAGCTTTGAGCGAGCAGGGCGAATCCGTACGGCCCTGCTCACGTCATTTTCCGGAAGGTTTTTTTAAGAACGCGCGCCCGGGCAGATACGGGTCATACCGTTAACACTTATTTCGTACATGAACAAAAGGAAAGGTTGCAGTATGCTGAGTATATGTTTTGACTTTCATGATTCCTGACGTGTATTGAGAGAGTGAGCACTTTGACTGTAAGATGTTGGCTGTACAAAGGAACTTGAAGGGGTAAAATGAGAGCTGGGATTCGTCTTTGGGCTGGGAAAATGGAATTTTATGCACTGGGAATGGGATTCACAAACAAAAAAAAAACAATCGAAAAATTGGAATGGGATTGAGGTTTGAGCAARACATAGGCTGGGACTATGGGATTAGTTCAAAATGGTGGCTGTGAAACGGGATTAGGACCCCCCTCTCCCCCTTCAGGATCCCCTATCTCGTGACCATGCAGTTTACTGTGGTATTCACACTCAAGCCAACTCTTCTCACAAGCAAATCTGACGAGAGAAACTTACCTGGAACTTGCAGTGGCCCAATCGTAGGATGTTCCAACTCTTGAACTATGTTCTTGTACTTGACCTAAAGAGAAACACGTGAAAACTAAGCAACAAAAACATTTTATATACAATCATGAATGTCATTAACGTTGTCCACCGAAAAAAAAACATTCACACATTTACACATTTAGACTAAAAGAAATATCACATGTTTCCTTGAACGCTCTGGCATAAAACAAATGCTGAAATGCCATTCTCCATCTTATATCCTCACTAAATGGTCGGGGCATTCTGGADTTTCGATTCACGAGTTGAATTTTACATTTAAAGTTCAGGCTGACGAACACGAGGCGAAGAAAACATAATAAAAACGTGATATTTATTTCTTTTAGTCTAGATGTCTAAATGTGTAAACGTCTAAATGTCTTTTTTCGGTGACAACGTTAATGACATTGACTGTATATATGATATGTAATTTTGAACTAAATCTATAATCAAGACATCGTAAAGGGTGCTACCTATACCTTCAGCCTTGAACCCCTCTCAGTCAATCAACACTTAAGGCGTGCAATCAAACTAGTAGTAAGTTTAAATATAAAGTTGATATCCTACCATGTCCATCTCTACAATTTAATAGTGCATTCAGACACAGTCAATTCAAAAAACGTTGTCGTCGACCGGCTCAAGCCTACGCGACTGGACCGAAAGAAATATGGGTAAAAATCACTGAAGCGGTTAAATATTCGTTCTGAATCAATTGTTCCTGCTAGTAATAAGATAATAATGGCCAGGAACAATCCCGCATCAAATGCACTGTCKTTGGGGTTAGGGAGAGAAAAACAAAGTAGTTATGATTCAGTTCACAATTCCGAAAATATGAAGGCATTAGAAAAACGTCTCCTTCAACACTTTCCGYTCGTCTACGAAGGTTCGTGCTGTAAACCAGGCATAACTATTCAGATAAAATTATGGAGTCAACTCGGCTTCAATGATTACTACCCAGAGTTCCTTTCGGTCCAGTCGCGTAGGCTTGAGCYGGTCRACGACAACATTTTTTGAATTGACTATCTACCTGTGGATCCTCAAACACTTGTTYGACGTCATTGATAGGGCCATAGGGAATACCGCTGTCCTCTAACAAATGTAGCCATTCTTTGGTCGTCTTTTGCGACAACCTTTATAAGAAAGATAAAAAAAACGTTTTTATTCACCAGTTTGAGCGAAGCAATCCAGTGGCGCCATCTGGACTAGTACTAGGGCTGGCATGGAAGGCGAGACGTGCACGTTTTGGCGCGAAAAATTCCCGCCAAGGAGTTTTATCAGTAATGAGAACCATAGTTTTGGCGCGGAAAATCCCCTCCAAATTCATTGGAGTTTTAACGATAGAACTGAGCCACGAGAGGATGAAAACTATGTTTTTGGCACAAAAAATTCCCGCCAAATTTATAGGAGTCCTATTAATAAAAGCCATTGAGAACCTTAGTTCCTTAGTCGTACAGGGCTTATTTGCTAGACACCTAATAAACTAAAAAGTCGCTCATTTTTAACTTTTCTAGTCTAAAACCTTAAATATCGACACTTCTCGAGTGTTTTGCCAATCCCAAGTGTTTTTTAACTCCATACAGCACAGCAAGCTTTTTATTTCTTTTATAAAATGCAAAGGGCGCGGGCGTGCTGGGTGCTGTCATAAGACACGCGCTCCCAACTAATCAGAATGCGAGATTTATAACCAGAATCACTGGTCGCTCGACCAATCACAGCGCACGAACTGAGCCTCTATATTGAAGTCTAAAATTATATTAAAAGAATGTTACAGCGCTTCACCGCAAATGAACCGTTTTGTTCCAAATCAATATCACTAAGCACATACCGGTCAGAAAGAATCGTCAGTAGCTCTTTGCGATTCTTAACTCGCTTGTCGTTAGTTTTATAATCTGGATCATCAGCAAGACTTGGCATCTCTAATACCTGAAATATTTACTCTAGCATTACTAATCAAATTTCATTGATTCTTTTACAGAGATTTCTGTTTCTATTCATGCCCTTTTTTCGTGTATTTGAGTTCCGCCAATCAAAATACCAACGATCTGAGTTGTTGATTGATGGAAGCCAATAATAACCAAGAGGTTTGTGTCGGTTAATTCTCATTAGTTGCCGTATAAATGTAAGAGAATCTCCAGAACAAGTGATTTAATTGCTCAAGGGAGATCATTTATACAAATAAATTTAAAATTTTTTATTAAATTATCACAAATTAACACCCATGTTTTTTTTTTGCAAGATTATATTTCACAAGTTTTTTAATTGAATCTTGGATCACATTTAGACACAATCCGAGTCTATGATGATGTTACAGTGCAGTAACTAAACATAAATTGAAGTAACACAAGAATTCTAAAGAAAACGTATTGTAACAACAAGCAGTGATCATTGTTTGCTGACCTTGCAGAGCTTCTGAAAAAGCCCGTCATTCCCTGCACCAATCAAGACATGACCTGCATCTGAAGTCTTGAACGCCTGAGGGGGAAAAAACAGAAGAATGACCTTGGAGCTGTACGATTGGGAAATGTCGCTGATGACATTTTTAACCATTTGAAATACTTTTTCTCGTAAACAGGAGACTCGCTTTGATCCAATTATAACTCAAACTTATCTCCAAAAAGATCATCTTACAGTAGACACCGAATCGACTATGGCGACCAATATTTGAGTAACTATTTTTCTGCACTGACTAGGGTGGAAGATAGTTAGTAGAGGGTCGCGTATAGAAACATAAAAGCGTCTTCACATGTATGAGAGGCTAGACAGTCGCTAGTCAGTTCAGACAGTTGACTTCTAAAAGAGTCTGATTCAACTCGTCGCTTAAGCTGACAAAATGACAATAGTTTTCAAAGAGCTGTATACCTGGTAGGGAACTATGCTATGGTGTGCAGTACCATAACGTCCTGTCTTGAAACCTGTATTCAGAAAACTAGTTGCCACGTGACTCAAAACAGCAACCTGCAAAAGAAATTTAAAGCTAAAGGAAACTACAATAAAGYGCTTTGCACCAGCACAATACATAGAAGCAATGACTGCACACAAATCACTAGGATGTATTTTCACTGTAGTGTAGCATGAGAACTACTCTGGATGCAAGAGAGATGAAACCTCTGAAATCAAGGGTCCTAGATTCCTTGCTTTATTCTCTCCTGTGACACCAGAAGAATTGAGGGGCTTTGCACCATCACGTGATGGCAGCCATGGCAGGAGGAAGGAACAATTGAATTTAGTCGAATCTAATTTACATGAAGAAGAATGCAGTTTCCAAGGGGAATGAGTCTCGTTGAGCCTCCCGTCATGGCTGCCATCACGTGATGGTGCAAAGCTTAGCGTGGTAATGCTTCCAGTCAAAGCACCAAATATAAAACAGTCAACCTTCCTAACACCTGACCTCAAGCTAGCTCCCTGCATATATTTAACAAATAAAACAGCTTTYTTCGTGTTCCGTTCAGTAATAAACATGCAGAAAGTGACGTAAGTGTAAGGAGAAGCACGATCCGTAGGCGAGTGCTTCTCGCACTTCTCGAGTGCTTACGGCGCTTCCTAAGTGCTTTATTACTGAATAAACCACGGAAAAAACTGTTTTATTCGTCTTATTACATAGCCACTAATTTTATTTCGGTTTTGAATTTATTTACGCAAAGAGAAAGACGGTCGCAGGATCAAGCAACAATTAGCAAGCGCGGATGGTGTCACCACTGTGCTCCGTTCTCTAATAAAGCACAGTTTTCGACAAATCATCRCGCGCGTACTATCCTAGCTATATAATAAAAATAAATAAGGCCTTATCATTGCAAATAAAAACCTGATGATGCTATGAAGCATTTTGTCTTACCTGAGATGCCAGAAGTGAACAATCTATCTTTTTCCCTTTCCCAGTTTTCTGTTTGTCAATCAAGGCAGCCATAATTGCTCCATGTGCGTAGAGACCTGTTATCAAATCTGTCAAAGCCACTCCAGTTTTACATGGTTCACCATCCTATGATATTGGAATTGGATATTGGAATAAGCAGTCGAAGGTCCTACTGGAAGTTTTTAARAAATGACCATTTGAAAAAAAGTTTAACTTATTTTCTTCAACCTTCAAGTTTTATTGAACCGTGAATGACAACCTCAGAGAACCCAGAGAAAAACCCAGAATCAAAGGAGAGAACTCAAAAACTCTACCCAGTTGTGGTGCAGAGTACAGGAATAAAATGTGGAATCCCAGAATCCCAGAAGTGGTGAATGTATTATACTGCTATGCCACCCTCACTGTCCGAGAGATACAAGATCTGGAATGCCTCCCATTATACTGACAACTTAAAATATTGGCCCATCACTCAGACCCCTTTCAAAAGCATCGATCTTTATGCTTCTTACATACCTCAGGACCAGTGATACTCATCAGCCCTCCAATAGCTGATACAATGACATCATATCCAGGTCGCTGGTCATACGGACCACCTGGTCCATAACCAGTTATTGAGCAATAAATAAGAGAGGGATTGTGCTTGCTCAGAGTAGTATAACCAAGTCCTAGCTTATCAAGCTTCCCAGGTAGGTAATTTTCAAGTACAACATCACTTTTTCTTGAAAGCTTTAGACAGAGAAAAGTAGCTGTTACATTTGTAGCGTAGTGGGTTGCCTGTGGAACATAACCACAGGGAGCCCAAACCTAATAGTTGCTCTAAGATTCAAATATAAAGCAGGATTTAATGGTATGATTTACCTCTTGTATCAACTGTGCTCCTTTTGGATCTTTGATGTTAACTGCTAAACTCTAAAGAAAGATGTTATTATACAACTGTCAACTTTAGTTTTTTTAGTATGGAATATCAAACAGGTAATAGAGGAACACTACAAATCCTTTATTCTGATTGGCTGTGCTTCTAGAGGCCTACAACCATATTAGTCCATTGGAAGAGAAAAACAAACTGAAACAAGAGCATTGGTAATTTTCTCACA
Source organism: Actinia tenebrosa (assembly GCF_009602425.1). The sequence continues at coordinate 78,731 of NW_022261173.1, read as the reverse complement.
TCTTGCTGCAGGGCTAAAGATAATGGCCAGTCATCAAATAATAAAAAGGTAAAGTACCTATATTTAACGTCGGTACTTCCTTCAGTTAAATTCAACTGCTATCAATGGAAGCCGACGGTGCGCACTTTACCTCCTCTTTCCATCAGTGCTCTGTTTTAAGAGCATTTAAAACTGAAGCTACATGGATTAGAGAAAGTYGAAACAGAGGTGGAGATCCTAAGGATCGAACCATGGACCTCAAGTTCTGAAGGTCTACCAACTGAGCTACGTCTGCTCCTATATCCAGAATTGGAATTGTCTGGTCAAATACCAGTAACATTGARTCAGAAATGAGGTCAATTTGACTTGCCACTGAGGAGTCATTATCTTTAGCCCTCTGCTCAGAGCTTCAGTCATTTATTAGGTTTATACTGGACTATTTGAATGCACCTGCCAATCATATCACATAGATGCATGTCCATCAACTAGCACTATATCACTACCTTTTTGTTTCTGTTCACTGACAAAAAATATGTACTTTCTGAACCTATAAAAGGAGGGCCCCAGGATCTTGTATCATCTCCAGTTCCTGAAGTAATTTATTAAGATATACATTAGTATGCACGTAGTTAATAGAGGGGGACCAGTCCCCACTATATTAACTTATGGCTTGCAGAATTGCAAGATTCTAATATTATTATGCAAATAATTGAAATCATATTCTCTTTAACATATGTGTTATCTTTAACATATTTAAAAAATGCAATCAAATATTTTTTGCTGTTTACGTATTATTACCAGGTTTTTCTATTTTAATGACTTCAGCCCCAAGATCAGTAAGAAGCATGGAAGCAAATGGACCAGCTAAAACTCTGTACAAACAAAAATGAAATGCTAATATTAAAATGGGCACTTTTTACAAACAACTTTATAGGCTGTCAACAGCATGCTTCTCATAACAGTCCAAATGAGTATACTACTCCATAATTCATCAACTAGCTAGCAAGGTCACAACAGATATTTAAGTCTTCTTCCCATATATAATTCCAATTTTACCTCTTGCTTTTTTATCCCATAAGCATCCTGTGGCAAAAGGGATATTTATATCAGAGAACCATTGATAAACACCAAAAACCAGCATTACCTTGTAAGATCTAGGACTCTAATACCAGACAATGGACCTCCATCATGATGGCCTGCACTATCTACAGCAACAACAACAACAACAGCACAATCACGATAAATATTACAATATTTTCCAACAGATGAACACATAAGATCAACTACCCACCCCTAACGTGCAGATTTCTGCAGAAACTCAATCTAATCGAGCCAACACCAGTAAATAAATAAGATATTTTCTTCCATCGCAAAATCATTGTTAGAAACTAAGCGATTACCATATCATAACCATGGCTCGACCGCTGGCCATTAGTATCGCGTAAAGGATTCAAAATGGCGTTTGTTGATGTTGTTCAGCACCCGATTATCCGAAGAAACCGGCCAGGAACCAAGGCAAAAGTGAGTAATTCCTCATTCCGTTGTTAATAAGACTTTTCTTAATGTTTGTAGATATTATCTGAGGAAGGCTTGGATGATAAATTTTGAAATTTCGTGTGTTAGGGTTGTGACATTTCGACTGATGTGGATGGACCCGGGGATGGAGCTTTCGTTCACGTTTTGATGAGTTTTGATGCTGTGTCAAATAATTCAGCTTATTGGTCTTCAACTTTTTGTTCTTATAAAGCTTAAAGCCTTGGAAAATACTAGGAAGATAAGATATTTGATTTTAAAAATGATTGATTTGTGATAAATGATGAGTTGTTTGGTTTGACAATGTAGCCTTTGATCTGATTTAACAAAAGCCCTTTATGTATGTTTTTATTAAATAAGGTAGTGATGTAGTATTCCCATTTGTAGGCTACAAGATATAAAATAGGTTTTGAAAAGTTATCAAGATATACTTGACACAACTCTTTGTATTTAGCCACAATCACATATCTTTTTTATATCCATTTACTCCGACGAAGGACTAACGTCCGACACGTCAGTTTCACAAAGCTTTTTACGGTGATTTAATTTATCTACAAGTTCCTACTGTTTTATTCAGAAACACCGACGCAGTCCACGCTAGTTCTACTAGTTATCACCACTCGTATATCTTTTTTCAATGATTTTAAATACAAAAATAGTACTGTGTACCAGAGTATAAAGTGAGCCAGTCCTCTCTGATATTAATCAAATTTGGTCAACAGTCTATCACCTATTTTACAATAACTTACAAATTTCTTGCGCGCTGATTGGTTATTTTTTATCATCAATAAGAGGACAGACAGATAAAGCTGACGTCAACCAGCACGCACTCTTTCCATTGGTTGTTTTGATCGCTAAAAATGAGAAGTTTTTATCGTTTTTGTTATTGAAAAAAACAAATTGACATCAGATTTTTATGTGTCTGTTCTCTTATTGACAATAAATTTCGCCATCACAGTGTCAAAGTAGTATGCGCACTACTTTGACAATGTGATGACGCAATTTATTGTCAATAAGAGGACAGACACATAAAAATCTGATGTCAATTTGTTAAATCTTCATGGATAAATTGATTGATGATCAGTAGTCAACTGATGAGTTAATCATGTATGATTCAATACAAGCAGCTTGGCATATATAAGGGAGGCAACAGGGGCATAGCCAGGATTTTTCAAAGGGGAGCCCAAACAAAAAAAAAGCTGACAGTCGTTTTACAATTTTATTTTTACATAAAAGAATCTCCAAAAGTATAATCATTGTTTTGTTTCAATACTTATTCTTCTTCGTACATACTTTCATAGGACATGTATAAGTGGCCAGATGAGCCRTTTGAAGAAATGGACAGTACACTAGCTGTACAACAGGTAAGGGAATAAACTAAAGAAGAAACAGCAAATTTTAGTTTCCTGAGATTCTTTACGATTAGTAAGCTGAGGAAGATGCGAGCAGTGAAATGGAAACAAAAGTAATAATTGTTCCTAGAGGAGCCAGTTACAGCAAAGAGGGACATGTTTACAGCGCTCATCAATCACACTTGCAAAATCGTAAAAATTTCTATTGCGACAAAATAAGGTTTTRGTGGACCAAAGTGTCAACCAAAGTGTTTCCATGACATTGCCAGAAAACACAAAGCTTTCGAGGGCATGTGACTATGGAATGTTGTGAAAATGCCTTGATTAATGTTCACTAAAACCTCCTTCGTCGCGATGGCAAATTATACGATTTCGCTCRTGCGTTTGAGAAGCACTGTAATGGATATTGAACTGAATCAAAGACACAATAATAATAATTATTATTTTATGTTGGTACAAGACCCATGTCATTTTTGAATYGTAATATTTGTCTTCATTTACCCCAGTCGATAGTCAACTTTTAATATTTTGGTTGAGTGATGAAGCACAAAACCATACAAGTCAAGGCTCCAGGAAAACAAAAGAATAAGTTTGATTGCCTTATTTATTATTTCCCCAGAGCCTTGAATAGAAAGTGCAAGCATAAATTTATTTACATGTATCTGTTAATGTTACTAAAGTTTTGAATTCTCTGTGTTCATAGTACATTCAACAACAGATCCGTGCTGACTACACTAATCTTAATGGCATCTTAGAGCCACCGGAAGGACAAGATGAAGGAGTCTGGAAGTATGAGCATCTAAGGTTAGTATTCTCGTAAGCATTTAGATAGAACAGGACTGACTTGTTTAAAGCCATTTCATAGTACTCATCATTTACTAAAGACTTTTGTGGTAATTGATAACTTGCTATTATTAAAAAGGCATTTTTTAATTGAATTTCAGACAATTTTGTATGGAGCTCAATGGAATAGCTGTTAAATTACAGGTAGGAATTGACCTGTCATATTACATATATCTTCCTGAAATGTGCTGTATTTAYATGAAAGGGTAACAATATTGCAAATTCATCTTTTTAACTGTAGCTTTTGTGTGGTTGTACATGTACATGAACTTTGCTACATGTATATACTGTAGTCCAGCATCATTGGTGGGCAGAGAGAGGGGCCTGGAGTTGACCAAATGACTGTTGACCTCCTCTTTTTTAACCATCTTGGGACAGATACAGCATTACAGTATGACTACTACTGTTATTATTATAATAACCAGGGCCACTTAGACAGTGAGAACCAATCAAATTGTATAATAAAAATAATACATTCCAACTTTGGATAGTGGAGCCAATGAGAAAGCAGCAGAAAATAATAGCCTTTCCACATATATTTTTATTCCCACGAGAAAATGACAATGAAAATGACACCAGGGCCAACTTACCATTCTTGTGCAGTCTAGGTTTCTGATTGGCTACACTACCCAAAGTTGGAATGCATTGTTTTTATTCTACATTTTAATTGGTTCTCTTGTTTAGCTTGTGTAGGTGGCCCCAGTTATAGTAGTTGCACTGTAAGTTTGTGGTTCATGTTCAGTTCGTGTATTTTTATTCTTATGAGAGAAAATATATCACTTTAATCTCATTTCAGAATGAATGTTCCCCAGCAACTTGTACTCAAATGACGGCAACAGAACAATGGATATTCTTGTGTGCTGCCCACAAGACTCCTAAAGAGGTTGGTACATCAATTGCAAATAATTAGCATCATTTCATTTCTTCCTTCGAATCCCGGGGGGACTCCAGGAAAAAAGTACCGTGGATGCTCCTCGGAATTTTCAAAAAGACCCCTAAAAGATACTGGAACTCTTTAAAAAAAGGGTGTGCCTGAATGATTTTTAACACCTAAGAGATACCACAACAAAAAATATTAAATTTTATATAAAAAGCGCCTAGGATAAGCCATATTGATGCACGCTTCACTCTTTTTCCAACACCCTAAGAGATACCWGAAAATGCTGATTTTCAAAAATTCRCATTTAACACCCTAAAAGATACCAAATTGTGAATTTTTACCCCTAAGAGATACGACGAGCATCCCCGATAATTTTTTCCCAGAGTCCCCCTTGGGCTTCAAATATCCCAGCCCAGATGTATCCTGCAACCCTCAATCACAAAGACATGTCTATATTGAATTTGTTTCAAGTGTCTTGTTTTCTTTATGGTGTAACATACTTTTAATGGCTTTTATTTATTTTTTTTATTTTTTATTTTTTGATCAACAGTGCCCAGCAATTGACTACACAAGACACACTCTTGACGGTGCTGCATCTCTCCTTAACAGCAATAAATACTTTCCAAGTAGAGTTAGCATAAAAGAGTCATCAGTGGCCAAACTTGGTTCTGTTTGCCGTAGAGTTTACAGGATTTTTTCTCATGCATATTTTCACCACAAAACACTATATGATGAATTTGAGGTAAGAACCATCATGTAGGATGTCTAAYGTAAATGCAAGATATTTGTACATTGTGAAGTAATGGGGAGATGAGGTAGAGGGATACGGGTAGGGGGTTAGCTCTCATCTAGACAACAGGGCAAATCCAGGAAACTCAGAAAGTGGGATACCTGTGTTCGCAAGGGTGGATCCAGGGGGGAAGGGGGGCTGAAGCACCCCTTCAGCAGAAAAAAACAAACAAAACAAAACTGAAGAATTAGATGCTTTTTTATTGTTTTCCGTTGTATTGATGGAAAAACTCAATTAGCCCCCCCTTAAAATCAATTAGGTCGTTTTGAATTATGGTTTTATGTACTATAATTACTAGAATCCTTTGCATTCTTTGTTATCTTTGTTGTTGAGTAAATTAGCACTTGATATTTTCATTGAATAAAAAGATAATTTGAAGCATTTATAGATGAATGAGGTCAGTACGCAACTTACAGCCTATTTGCTATTTTACATTTTATGCCATGATAATTACTATATTTCTAATATTATCTTTATTTTGGTAGAATGAAACTCATCTATGTTCAAGGTTCACAGCTTTTGTCTTGAAATACGATCTCATGGCAAAAGAAAACTTAATCGTACCCATAGAAGATGCCAAGACATTAACCCGTAAACCTAGTGAAGATGAAAACACAGCTGATCATGAAGAAAGTGATGCTTAAAGCTATTAACATTATGACCTCATGGCAAAAGAAAACTTAATCGTACCCATAGAAGATGCCAAGACATTAACCCGTAAGCTTAGTGAAGATGAAACCACAGCTGATAAAGAAAGTGATGCTTAAAACTACAAYTACAAGATGTGTAAAAAGAAAATAGTTATGTTTTTCGTTAGAATAATYATGAACAACTATTCCCTAAAGCAAAGTGAATGTAGGTGAACCTTAGTGGATATTTACTGAAACGTAGTAGAGGGAAATATTTACCATATTCACTGAGCCTGAGGTGGATTATTGTTTTGGTATAATTTTAGACTTAGGCCCAGGTCAGACGCCGTAATTCACATGAGCCGAACCTAATTGTAGTTTGGATCGACTTATGGAATTAGATCGACTGGGTTGAGTCAATCGTCGAACTTATTACGAGTATTTACAGTCGTACCAAAAACAATCATTTTTACCACAATTGTAAATTTTCTCGCGCGCTGATTGGTTAAAAAACGTCGTAAATAAGAGGCCATACCAACAAATGGCGTCATGCAAGATTTCGTGCAGTCTATTTCCTAGAGTTTTGTGAGTTTCGTAGTAAAAAACAAATTTACGATGGTTTAGCGTGGTATGTCCTCTTATTTACCACGATATGACGCCAAACGTTGGTCAAAATTAGTTATGGACCCACTCGGCTTACGCCTCGTGAGTCCATAACATTTTGACCAACTTTTGACGTCATATCGTGGTAAATAAGAGGACATACCACGCTCAACCATCGTAAATTTGTTAAGTTTGAGTGGTCAGCGGCAAACGCATCATGATGGCGTCTGCCGTAGCAGCTCGCCGGATATTGCTAATWAAAAAAATTTTGAATTCAAGAAGAAGACGGGCTACCATCAAAAAAATCATCATACTTTTGCAAAAAAGAAGGGTGGCACTTCTACGTGTATGTTTTGTTTCTGCTCTTCTTCTGCTTTCGCGAAATGAAACGGACGTACGTGAAAGAGCATGTAAACGCTTTGCACGTAATTTTGGTTGGTTTGAAATTGTCTGGAACAATTATTCAGATGAACGGTTTAAGAAAACATTCAGGGTTTCCAGGGGAACATTCCTTTACATTCTCAGAAAAATCGAAAATCATCCGCCATCTTTGAAGAATGCTCAAGTGCGCATGCGCTTTAGTGATGGTTAATGAAAACGAGGCCAAAACATGCGTTAACATAATGCATTTGGATCGGCCCATGTGAGGTACGGCGTTTGACCCGAAGTCGATCTTCAGTCGTTCATCACGACTGACCTAGTCGTGAAGAACGACTTAGTCGGTCCAAATTGAATCAGTCGAACTTAATTGGGTCAGACGCCGTAATTCACATGACCTTATTACCCTGTATTAGGTTCGGCTCATGTGAATTACGGCGTCTGACCTGGGCCTTAGAGAAATTAGAGACAAGACAACAGGAGAAAAATATACTTTTCAGCATAACTGCCGCTCTGGCAAACTTTGGGAAACCTCATCACCGCTTGACCATTGATTATGGTCTCATARCCAATGGTCACTCAACCAATCAGTGAGAGAAGCTCTATACTCAAGTCTAAAATTATACTAATTTCTAGTATAGACATGAGCCATCACGGCAAGTGAATATACAAGAAAGTATGTGGCAAGTTGAATATTATGGTTTATTAGTAAAAATACGCAGGTGATTATAGAAAATCTCGCGCGCTGATTGGTCAAGAAACTCACACTATCACACGATAATCACCTCGAGCGAAAATCCAAAATGGCGGCCAGCCGCTTTGTTGCTGTTACCGGGAATAATGCCTTTTATCTTCTTTTTTTCTTTTTTTGAAAGAATCACCTGTGTATTTATACTAAAACAATTATTTGCCTCAGCCTCRGTGAATGTTGGAGAATATTTACCTCGCCGCTCGAAGACTCGCGTCTCGGTAAATATTCCCCGATAATCACTTCGCCTTCGGCGAATAATTGTTAATTACAAATAAAATATAGCTTAACTATTTTATACCCAAGATTGCACGTAGGACATAATGCGCTGACCTGTTGGAAAGGATAGTGAAATACTGCCAAATAAACAACAGCTTTCTGTATTCTGATTGGCTTTATTTTCAATAGTGTGGGATTAATAAGGATTTATAGTTCAAAAATCGTTTTCAGTACGCGCGCATGCGATTTTATCCCGAATTTCTCTCCTTTTGTTTAAATCTTCTTTTGTTCTTGATTAAAGAAAAGAAGGTGAGAAATTCGGGATAAAATCGCATGCGCACTGAAAACGTTTTTGAACTATAAACTGGCTTATACTAATAGTTGCAATATTCCTAGTGCATCATGGGAAACATTCGAGATAGCTAAGACGTAGGAGCATAATTTTTATTTGGAGGGCTAAAATTAGGTTGTTTAGCAAATTTGATTCGATTGTTACTCGCTAGCATAGAAAATACTATATAGCTACTTCTATTGAATTTTTATTATTTTGGAATTCAAGAATTTATTTTATAATTGTGAATATCTTTACAAACGGTAAATTTGAAAAATCATGTTTTGATTCAAATGAAGTCCCTCACGGTCCTATATGATGATAGCAACAATATACGATGTACTGATCGACACTCTTGTTTTTCATGTTTATTTCCTCGTCAAATTTCCTACTGATAGATACTTAGGCAACTAGATGGCGTAAAAGGAATGGARTTAATGGAATCGACTGAAATTTTCCTTCGAATATCATAAGTGTCCTTTTGAGTGCTGTGATCTTTGCAAACCTCGCTACCTCGTACTCCTTCACACGCTTCAGAGGGACGCCTTCTGTCGATGTAATAGCTAAGAGAAAATAAAGTTACTTTGGTATCCATTTGAGTGTTGTGATCTTCGTAAAACTCGCTACTCCGCACTCACTTCACACGCCTCAGAGGGACGCCTTCTGTCGATGTAATAGCTAAGAGAAAATAAAGCTACTTTTGGTGTCCTTTTGAGTGTTGTGATCTTCGTAAAACTCGCTACTCCGCACTCCTTCGCACCCTTCAGAGGGACGCCTTCTGTCGATTGATTTCTAAAATTCAATTCCCCGTGGTAGATCGCCTTTACCTTGTTTTAAGTCATTTTTAATTGTCAGATTTTTACTTAAGATTTTTTTAATTTTTTTAAAATTTAGTCTAACGATGGTAGCGCTATAAAYGATTATAGAAAGCATAAAAAGGTTTGTTCGAGTTTTCAAGTTTGGTTTGTGTTATCGAAGGTTTCCTTTTCCTTATGCTTCTGCTTCTGCTTCTGCTTCTGCTTCTGCTTCTGCTTCTGCTTCCGCGTCCGTACGTCGCTAGTGAAAACCAGATTCTTATGCTTCCGTCGCCAACATACAGAAGCAGAAGGTAGTAACCCAATGAAATTCTCGTACTCAGTCCCCTGCACGGGAAACTTTCTATTGTTCCTCTCATGCTTCTATATTTCTAATCTATATTCTATTATTTTAAAAATCAAAATAGAAAAACGGGGAAAAAGGRGCAAAAGGGTGAGTAGGTATAATGTTTAGGTCACCCATCCAAGTGCTAACCCTCCTCAGACGAGCTTGACTCAGTATCTTTGAACGGCAACGATTTATCCACTGAACCACGGTTC
>NW_022261173.1:44539-62011 GCF_009602425.1 Actinia tenebrosa | reverse complement strand
ACTGCACTGCACTGCACTGCACTGCACTGCACTGCACTGCACTGCACTGCACTGCACTGCACTGCACTGCACTGCACTAGACCTAGCAGGTGCAACATACATCCATATTGTTCTTGTTATTTTTCCGGGCGGTGAACTGGTAACGAGTCAAGTCCCAAGCTAAAAAATAGTCGACCAACTAAAAAAACGTTGACCAAGTTAAAAAAAAGTCGACCAAATAAAACAAGTCGACAAGGTTAAAAAAAAGTCGACCAAGTTAAAAAAAAAAGTCGACCAAGTAAAAGAAGTCGATTAAGTTAAAAAAAAGTCGACCACTGAAAAAAAAAGTCCACCAAGTCATTTTTTAAAAAGTCGCCAACGTAAAAAAAAAAGTCGCCCAGCTAAAGAAAAGTCGATGGCCCTAAATGGGCTCCGTAAAGTCGGGATTTTCGTAAGTCGGGGTTTTCGTAAGTCGGGATTTTCACACTAGGAACTCGGGATTTTTCAAAAAAAACTTGCGCGTTCACGAGTGGCCCTTAACGGGCTCCGTATTAACGGGCTCCGTAGCTCCGTAAAAAAAGACAACGCAAACAAAAAACAAACAAACAAACAAAAAAAGCAAAGAGACTAGGAGACTGGGTTCTAGGTTTAGACATGATTAAACTTGCAAAGAAAAAAAACAATACATAGCTCCTGTTACTCATGCATCAAAATATTACTTTATGTCCCTTAAACAAACTGGGAAGTTGATATATCAATTTTCCATCATAGCAAAAATTTTGGAAGCAATTCCATGAGCATAGAAAAGCTTAAAGTGCATACTGTATGACGCCTAACTCAATATTTTCAGCACTGATTCTACATGAAGTGAATAGTTGAATGGGAAAAAATATTGTTATATGATTTGTTGGAGATATCAATGTTTACACTTCCAATATCTAGTTAGGTGTCATAGGCACTTTAATTTTAATTTTAATTTTTTTGATTTTAATACTCCTTGACTACGAATGGTACGGTGGCCCACAAGTCTCACGGCAAAACAAAAACTCACGGCAAAACAAACTAAACTCACGGCAAAAGGCAATAAATTCACGGCAAAATAAACTTAACTCACGGCAGAATATATAAAGAAAGCCACGGCAGAATCAGAGGAGGGTGATCAAGTCGCGTGAAGCATTGTGGGGTAAAAGTTTCATTATGCTTCATTTGCATTTGACCGTCGTTGTGTGAACATCTCCTGGCGAGAAAGTATTATGAATGCCAAATCTGTCTCACCGGTTTGGTGTGGATTTTCTTGTAGTTGGTGATTTCCTATATCTACACTGTGTATACTTTCAATTTCTACATACTTGTACGTTGAAGTCTCTGCCATTTATGTCGATAAAACTAGTTGGGGGCCACGTTAGCTTCACTGGCAACCCTCGCGAACGAAGGATTGTTTTGTTTCCTGACTGCCAAAACATCCGAGAACTAAATAAGGAAAGGTGGCCTTTGACCATAAGGGCTGTTACTTGCCTCAAAATGTTGCTAAGTGGTGGATTTTTCATTTGATAACTTTATTCAAACGCGATTGAGACATAAGGGCTGTTACTTGCCTCAAAATGTTGCTAAGTGGTGGATATTTCATTTGATAACTTTATTCAAACGCGATTGATTGAGCTAGAACATCGAGCATCCAAAAACCGATCGGCTTGGAATCACATACCCGGCGACTAAGATGACAAACCTTGAACCGATTTTTCTCTTCGAAAATATCTCCTAAAACCATTCATTTCATTACATACATTCATTTTTAATTATTTCTTGTCAAGCTTAGGTTCTTATCATTGAAACTTTTTGTTTTGGAATAATTATAAAGCGTTCTTATTGTTTCAGGGTCAATATTGAAGTCTAAAGTCTTTTAAAGGTTATGATAAATTGATAATTAAACTTTGCATTGTAAAATTTAATAGTATTTAACCAGACGCCATTTGTATTTACAACATCAAAACCGCTGACAAAAAACTTCTTTGTTCTGCCTTGGCTTTCTTTATTCTGCCGTGAATTTAGTTTATTTTGCCGTGGCTTTCTTTATTCTGCCGTGAGTAAAGTTTATTTTGCCGTGAATTTATTGCCTTTTGCCGTGAGTTTAGTTTGTTTTGCCGTGAGTTTAGTTTGTTTTGCCGTGAGACTTGTGGGCCACCGTAGSGCACAACACTCATTTCAGAAAACATTGTCGCAGAGAATTCAGCCGGATAATCTCTCGGTAAATGTACAAAATAAACCAGTAACTGAATGATACGATAAATTACAAAATATATAGCAGTTTTAATACAAAGACTTTGTATAAAAGGAATTCGGTGTTCTCAAAAGAAAAAAGAAAAAAAAAGAAAGAGTTGTTTCGAAGCAGTTTGTGATACAAGTGAAAAAATGATTCAAATTAATGAGTTTGATTTAATTTTAGGAAATAGAATCTCACCTTTTCCACAGCGTGTACAAAAACGATCTTTCTCTTCTRATTCATTGTCACAAATAGTATAATAATATGGGGCTGTTCTCTCTGTCATCTTAAACATTGGGTTTCCTGTGTTACTCTGAAAGGATTCAATTCTGTGTTGTGCCGCGGCTTTGTGTATTTTACCGTGAGTGAAATTGTGTAGTGCCGTGGAAATTTGCTATTTTGCCGTGAAAAATTGCGTAGTGCCGCAAAGATTGGTTATTTTGCCGTGAAATATTGTGTACTGCCGTGACAATTGGTCATTTTGCCGTGAATATATTTTGTAGTGCCGTGTGAGTTTTGATTTGCCGTGACAGTTATGGGCCACCGTATGTGCCAAATGCAGAACTATAAAAATTAGTTACTACACGTATATCAACTAAATCGATCTGGCCTAACAGATGTATTGACGAATTAGTAGGTTTTTGAAATCTTTATTAAGAGTAAACTGAAGCTTATAAGTCAGTATATTTCCAAAAAATGAGTTTTTTTCGAAGCAGTTTAATGGTACGAGTGAAAAAATAATTCAAATTAATGAAGTTTAATTTATTTGGGAGATAGAATCTTACCTTTTCCACAGCATGTGCAAAAACGATCTTTCTCTTCTAATTGCCCTATTTCACTATGACGTCACATCAAAACAATCTATTGTTTAAACGCAAAGGATCATAGTCGTCGGTGGGGGTCAAATCAACGCGAATTCACCGAAAATTGTTCTAAAACCCGTATCAATCCACAAAAAGAAGTAGAATAGCCAGCAAACTCTCAGAGTATTTTCTAGCACTTACTAACACATATTATATCTGAAAACCAGGCCATTTTAGATTAAACTGTTTCGCTAGGAGCAAATTTTGTTGAATTTTCTATTGGATTTGGCGATTCTATCCCCCACACAAACAAGTAGTGACGTCACAGTGAAATAGGGCAATTGAGCAGTAAAAGAAGATTTCTAGGATTGTAATTCAGATATTTATTAGCCGTATTAATACAGCTACTCAGTCGGCAGTATTCTGGCTTCAATCGCGTGGGTTAGGAGAGCCTAAATGAAAATACCGCTTTCAGTCTTTAGTTAATAAGGCATATACAAGAATATATTGTTAAATACTACACGGCAATAGAGCTGGTAACTTTGGCCAYAAATACTTTTCACTAAGTTTTGAATCCTTTTACTAATCAAGTTTCACAGTTCCACTGCACTGGTTTGGATACAGTCAATTCAAAAAACGTTGTCGTCGACCGGCTCAAGCCTACGCGACTGGACCGAAACTGAATATGGGTAAAAATCACTGAAGCGGTTAAATATTCGTTCTGAATTAATTTTTCCCGCTAGTAATAAGATAATAATGGCTAGAAACAATCCATCAAATGCATGTCTTTGGGTTTAGACATAGTTAATAGAGGGGTTCCCCTCTATTAACTATGGTTTAGAGAAATAAAAACAAAGTAGTTATGATTCAGTTCACAATTTCGAAAATATGAAGGCATTAAAAAAACGTCTCCTTCGACACTTCCCGCTCACCTACGAAGGTTCGTGCTGTAAACCATAGGCATAACTAGTCAGATAAAATTATGGAGTCAACTCGGCCTCAATGATTGCTACCCAGAGTTCCTTTCGGTCCAGTCGCGTAGGCTTGAGCTGGTCGACGACAACATTTTTTGAATTGACTGTATTTGAAAAGACAATATTTGAAGTATATAATCAATAATGGAGAGATCGAAGAACTTCAGAACGGTTAGCGAAAAACAAATAACTATTTAAACATATTTCTAAACGGCGAATTTAACGCAACGTTGTTTTCTTCGTCTACATAACCGCATCAGCAGCCATCAGCAGTGTTAGGAAGTTCTGAAAGAAAAATACACCYAAAATGTTCCGAAGTACCACCTCCCCCCAAATAGCGGTACATAACAAAGATTATGTGTTAAATAATCTCCAGCATACCAGCACATTGGGCAACCCAGTGCACGCTCCAAGAGCGTCTTGTTAAACGCTGGAAGAAGTGTAGTGGCCGTGGATTATGCACTAGTCAATTGAAATCCCCGMCCCCGACCCCCGCGGCTAGCGGGGCACTGAACGGGGACGTGACGCGTTTTTGATGTGCTTTTAAGAGCATGATTGAACCGGGGGTTCGGGGATTTAACGAATAGTTTTCTCAGCGGGGAATCTGTAAAATTCTGTTTGAATATGTAAGGGCCTGGAAACAAGATGTCGGCCATCTTGAAAAATACCAAGAAGGCGTTGTGATTCAAAACACAGGCAGCCCGTAGCCTAGTACAGAGCAGTATGTTCTACACAAAACACATGCTCAAACAAACTTATAGCAGTTTCAACCTATACATTTTTACACTGAACTCCATTGATAAGAACCTTTCTTAAAATAGTAGCCTTAATAGGTTCTTATGTGGAGGGGTCTTAAAGTGAGAATTTTAGCCTAACAGGTTCTTAAAACCCAGGTTCTTATACGCGGGTTTTGTTCAGTCGTTTCGGTCAGTTCGAATGTAGAATCAGATCATGATTAATCTATCAAAACTACTGCTTCGCAATATTTACAAGCATTGTTTATTTTCAATTTAATACCATTAAATTCTCAGCTGACTAGACGTAAACCTTAACGTTTTCGCACGATTTGAGATTCAGAGCCCATGAAAATATTGAGCATTGAATATTTAGTGCATGGAACACACAACAATTGGCTCTGTGTAGCACAAGAATTTGGAGTTGGCGTGAAATGTGTTTCTTGTTGACTACTAAACCAAAATAACGGGGCCACAATAGCGGRGGTTTTAACAGCGAATGTGCCCCCGACTACCGGGGAAAATGTCTGATTTTAACACCACTCAAATGTTAAATTCCCCGGTATTTCGCGGGGGTCGGGGGGTGGGGGTTTACTAGTGCATTAAACTTGTTAGTAATTTTTGATATTGGGCTTCCTGTATGTAAATATTCCCGCCGTCATCTGAAAATCTCGTTCCAGTTTCCTAAATGGTGTCCCTTCCAAGATGGCGGTCGGGTAGACCTGCAAAAGGACACGTAAAATATTTTTTCTCTTTAACAGGTTTAGTATACCATTGAACTAAGATTCATGGCTGACGAGGACGCCAAAAGACCTGTCCTACACGTAGTCGTAGTTGGCTTTCACCATCAAAGGGGATCGGAGGTAAAAACATATTTTTGATTATCTTAATAATTCTATCTCCTGATCCTGCAACTCCACTTTATTCATGAGATTTTAGTTTACTATTTATTTTTTCTACAAGAATTTAAGCCGTGAATGCTTATATGAAAGTCTTTTTCCTTTTCTGTTAAGATTGCTAAAAGTATTTTTGATTTTAAGCTTAATTTAAAATTTAGCTTAGTATTTTTTAAAGAGATGTAAAAGCTTAAACTTATTCTAAAGCTAAAACAATACAAACACAGCTCTGTTGCGTGACCCCCACCGCTTTTAAATTATTATTATTAGTAAATATATTTTAGTTTTTGTACATATTCGATTGTAAATTTTTCTTTGGGTGGAAGTTTGATAAAATAAACAAATATCGCCTTGACAGCAAATAATATCTCAATTCCCTCTTTACACACACATGCCTTTGTTCTTAATTAATTATATCAGTTTGCCCCTACCCTGGGTGCCAAATGGATTTTTTGTGGCTTGAATGGGCCGGTTAGAGAGTGAGCAGTGGAGCTGCAAGAGGTGAAAAATACTTCTCTCATAGATTTGCTACTTGCCGTCTAATTTACCTCTTTAATACAAGAAAAACATTGAGGAACCTAAGCTCCTTCCCATGCTCATAAMATATTAAAAAGGCATAATGCCGTGCTAATGATCAAGTCCCAATAATGGTTGCCTTACACTGCTCGGGTAATAGGCTGTTGCTCACACATGTGACCTCATTTGCCTTGACTTTTTTCTAGTATGTATAGAACAGTGTGATATTTTTATAACACTTTTTAATGCCATAAACTTTACCCATCAATTACAAAATAACATTGAATGATTACTCTTTGATAACAATGGATAATTATATTATTGTTGATTGTTTAGGTTGAGTATTCATTGCCACCTCTAATCCAAGGAGAAGGCAACAAGAGTAGCAAGATACCTGTGGAATGGAAAACTTTACCTTTTATGGCCATGCCAGATGGCGCACACAACCATGATTCAGGTAACTAGCCTTTTTGTAATAAATATCATATTCAGTACTTACAGCTGTTTTCATTGCTATGCTGATCGAAACAACAGTCATGACAAGGAAATTAGACAATACACTACCATCAATCAGAGTATGTGAAGGGTATGATGACAAATCATAGTGCTCATGGTCATGCTCATAATGATGCTGATTATGATGAAAATTATGGGGATGGTAATGGGATGGCAATGTAAATAGTCTACAGTTTGTAAATGATAGTGTATATTTCATATCTCTTGAGTCATTTCTAATTCTACCAACTAGTTCATGTATTGTAATTGTTTTATTATTAGAAACAACATACTTTCATTTACCAAGCCTTATAAAAACACCCAACAGTTGCAAGCAAAATACCTTGTTTTGTGTCTCTTGCTGCAGGAAAATTGAAACAAAGGTAAGTAATATTCACATTATCGTTATAGTATTGTTGTGAAGTGTGATCGTCCACTGGTAATCTGGACAATCACACTTCACATCAAACTTCAACACCTCCGCTCAAACCATTCAGAGCGGCCTTCAGAGCTAGAGGTCCATAGTTCGATCCTCAGGAACTCCACGTCTGTTTCAACTTCTCTCTGTTCTGTGTAAGAAGATATAACTAGCTAAAAACTAGTGTGAGCTGCGTCGGTGTTTCTAATGAAACAGTAATGATAAAAAGGTAATACACCGTGAAAACTTACTGATGTTTCGGACGCTAGTCCTTCGTCGGAGTAAAAGAGCGTCCGAAACGTCAGTAAGTTTTTTCATCTGTTCTGTGTAGCTGTAATTAGCTTTAAATACCCATAAAAAGGAGCACTGATAGTAAGAGGGGGTAGAGGGTGCATCTTCGAGTGCATTAAACATGAGCCCTTGGCTCGGGAGAATTGGGCAACCACTCCCCGCATTATCAAAGTAAAATAATTTGCCTTTACCTTTACCTTTTTTTTAACCATAATCACTGAGTTTGAGARGAATAAGTGTTTTAAAATTCATTTCACTCTACTTAGCTAAATTTGGAAAACCTCATAATCATGGCTTGAGCAGTTGTGTGGCTTCTGGTCTGTTGGGGTTTCACAGAGCCTACAATTTGACTAAATGAGTAGAGTCTGGGTATGAGAATTTGGATAACAATAAAGTAATTGAAGGATGAACAAAATACAGTTTATTTTCTATTTGAACTTTTTAATAAACATTTCAGCTTTACTTGTAGGAATTAAAGAACAAGACAGAAGACATCACAAGACATACTGTCCAAAAAAGTGTCTGTGTTATATCTAAGTTTGTAAGTAGAATTATTATACATTGTCTGTTTATTATAATATAGATATATTACCATCCTCACTAGAACGTCAGTTGGTACTTTTTAACACCCTAGAGAGAAGGGCAATGCCAAGGACGATGGCCTGCGCATTTTGTCATTGCCCAAGTAGTGACGTCCTGGTCTAACTCACTTTCCTCATGTCTGAGGTCTCTAGTCATAAAATTAATATAAACATTCTAACTGTGCCTACTATCTGAAAAATTTAATCAAAATATAAGGTTAATAAATTATGTACAGAATTTAATGAAAAATTGAAGAAATAAGATTGTTTGTAATTTGTTTCCAGCCACTATATGGTTACATTCAGGCCAAACTAGAAGTAGCAACTAAAGTATATTTTGAAGAGAGAGATTTCTCCCAAGTTGCAATTCTAGAAGTAAGTTTGGTTATAGTTTATTTGTAAATTATTATTCTATAGTTGGATAGTACATGTGTGCTGATTGGTCCAAAACTGTGCTGTATTAGAAAATGGAGCACAGTGCTGACACCATCCGCTTGCGCGAAGTGCTACTGGATCCTGCAACTGCCTTCTTTTTGTGTAAATAAATTCAAAACCAAAATAAAATTAGGAACTATGTAATAAATTAAATAAAACAGCTTTTTCCATAGCTCCGTTCAGTAATGAAGCACTTAGGAAGCATGGTAAGCATGAAAGAAGAGTAAGGAGAAGCAAGAGCCGTAGGCAAGCTTTACGTCACTTCCGGCTTTATTAGTGAACCAAGCACAGAAAAAGCTGTTTTATTTAAATTAATAACATTATTTGATTGAATCTCTTCTACAGTGTAGTTTCATATCCAGTATTTCTAAAGTTGTGGCTAATTTGTATGAAAATATGTGGCCTTGGTTGGTGTAGTTACAATATAATATATAGTTTATTTTAAAAGCCAGAAAAAGATTTATATTGAGTCTTCTTGAACTGAACAAAACCTTTTCATCATTCTATAATGTACTAAATTGTATACTTTCTTCTCTCCACAGGAATTGTATAAAAATTTAAATTCATCATTATCACCTGAAATAATGACTGATTCTCTCCTTCACGTGGGTAGGTGGACAAAATGTCATTAGGTATTTTACCTTCAAGAAGTTTTAATTGTGACGTTTATGGAAGCCTGAGGAATGACAAAGCCCAACATTTAACACTGCATGATTGTTACTCACAACTTTCATGTGCAGCATGTTAATGACATAAACTGCTTATGATTGTATAAAATCGATGCACGTACAAGTTGATTACAACTGTAAATGACAGATAAAACTTAATGTAAGCATGCTGAGCATGACAGTTGTTCTGAGGAACAGTCATACCATGTAAATCAGCCTTCATATCAAATTGATAGAAATCAAGATCAAGTTTTGAAATTGTTTTAGGATTCACTATGAACTGACTTATTCATTCCTTCTATTTCATTTGAACTACAACTCCTATTTTGCATTTTTTTTAGGTTTATCACCTTTGCAACTCATCATCCAGTTTAGGCAAAGAGTAAGTTATTTTGGTAAAGATTGAGTGTATGCCCAAAAAAAAAAAAAATTGAAAATGTTTAATAAATCTCTAAAACCAACCCTATTATCGTACCCTATCTCATCCCATCCCCTCCTTCCCTATTCTTCACAATCCTATACTTCCCTACCTGTCCTGTCTCTGTCCTACCCTATTTCATACCATCCCATCCTACCCTATCCCATTCCATCCCATCCTTCTATCCCATTTTCTTGAAAATTTATTTGAACTTTATTTAACTGCTAAGTGATAAAGGTTTGAATATTATTTCTTCTGCAGGTTTTAATGCTTTTTAAACTTCTCCTTCTTGAAAAGAAAGTAAGTTTCCTTTTATCTTTATCTTTTTTACTATCTTATTATTTTGACTTTTTCCAAAGACTCATGAGGCAGTGAGCAATGACTACTTTTGTTCCCTTTCCTCCAGTACAAGACTTCTAGTGAGGGTAGTTCTGACAGCCACCCCCCCTCCCCCATTGAGACTACCACACCCCCAACCAAACTTTGAGCATCTTCCTGGACTTTAATTTCAATATCATTTTTTTTCTGATATAGGTAATATTTTATGGTTATCACGTCATGAATGCCTGTTCTCAAGTCCTGTCATTAGTTTCTTTGTTACCAAGTAAGTATAGAATAAAAGCTTCTTGTAAAAATAAAATTAATTAATTAATTAAATAGGATTTAGCAGTAGCATTTCCACAGAGCAGCCCTTCATCCACTGAAATTGCAATTGGAATTTAGAAGTTGATTTTTGTGGAGGAAGGAAAACTGGACAACCCGGAAAACCTTTGAAGCACAGGAGAGAACCAACAAACAACCCTACTCACATACAAGATATGCCTGGCGGGACTTGAACCCAGGTTGCATTGATGAAAGGCGAGTGCTCTCACCGCTACGCCACCCATGTTCCTTGTCAAATGTTGGTATGCCTTACAATAATTTATAAGAAAACCTGTAAAGAGTCCAGCCTCTGTAAATGACACTACAAACCCCCTTATATTAAAAAATATCCAATATGTAATAATTTTCTCGGATTTTTTGTTTTTACTACAGTAAAACATTTACGCATGAAGAATCATATCGGCAGTTTGAACCCCTATGACCAAACTTCTGGATCCTTCCCTGTGCAAGTTATTATTTCAAATTAATCAGCATTCAATGAAGCTGCATGTATCATATTATTATTATTTTAGAGTTAATACTGCATGTTTTCTTAATTGTCCCAGGGGTATTAGTGAATGGTCTAGGTCAAGCTGCATTAACAGAACAGAGTAACTACTGCTATCAAGACCATGAATCTGTAAGCTGAATAATTGTTTTTTATTTATTGCTGTGCTTTTCACCATTTTGGATACCGCACATTGTTCAATGGTCATAGATGGTCATGGGTGAACCTAGTGGAGTGCTGAAGCAGACCTGCCCCTTTTGTAAGGGATTTCACACCATCTGTCATTCCCTAGAGTATTGTCCCTTTGTTTAACAGTCTGTGATATTTCATTTTCTCTTAGGACCCTTTGTATCCGGCACATTTGAATGATAATCAACTCAACACAGACCAGTATGGGTTTCCTTTAGCTATATTTACCAAGGTGAGATTATTTTTTGTCTTATGTTGAGATATTCAGTGTAGACTGAGGTTATTTATTGACCAGGAGGTCCAGTTAAGGATAAACATGTCTCAAATATATGGACTCACTCATTTTCAAGGCTGTGGGCACAGTTTTTTTGCTATCCAGACCAAGTCTAAGACAATAGATAACTTTTTTTAAATTTCCTCTTTGTCTTGTTTTGGAATTTATGATTATTATTTTGTTGTTGTTGTTGTTGTTGTTGTTGTTGTTATTATTGTTGTCGATGTTGTTGTTTAGCAATCTGTTATCCTAGGATATCGGACTATAGTCCAATATAGAAAATATTGCCTGCTGGCACAGCCAATTACTGATGAATGATTTTTAGAATAAAAGAGTGGGGAAAAATTATACTTGCTAGTTTTCAGTCATTAATAATTTGATATTTCTTTTAGAACTCTGTATTCCATCCATATCTGTCGTTGCAACAAATGGATGTCCTAAAGGACCCTAAAGTTGACAGCTTTGTTGTTGTAGTGTCGAATGCCTTATACCGGCAACAGAGGCCAATATGTGACGTAATGGTTGATGTAAGTATTTGAATTTAGAAAGTTCCTTGATCTATACATGCATGGAATATGGTTGAATTTGAGTAACAGTAACTAACTTCAGATACCCTCTAAAAACAAACAAAAAGTTTTCAACCCAGTAGACCTATCCCGAATTCACTTGGATGACCACGAAACAATGGTTTCAAGTCATGGTTGGACTTGATGAATAAAAGATCCAAGTTCAATTGATCTCAAAACCATTGTTTTGTGGCCATCCAAGCGAATTCGAGAAAGGTTTATTGATTAAAAGCTAATTCTGAGCAAACATTGTTAAAACAAGTGAATGAGAGCTGTGAAATGGGGCCTCTCTTCCAGCAGAGAGTACATTAGTCTGGCAACACCTGGGGCCTCTCTTCCAGAAGAGAGTACATTAGTCTGGCAACACAATGGACCTCTTTACCTTGGGTGTATTGTTTTCCCATTCCAGACCACATCTCATTCCCTAGAGCATCATTTCTTTGTTTGATGGTTGCGCATGATAAGCCACATGAATATGGATACGACTGAAACAAAAAATCTTATTCTGGTCTGAAATGAGAATTTACATTACTCCCAGGCTAAAAAGGAATTTTACTGTTTTAGTTCGATTTAAAATTGAAATGGATTCTCAACAACATTTCTAATGATAATTTATCTTTTTGTTGTTGTTCACATTTGTATAGCTCGAATCTGGTACCATAGAGGTTCACCAACAAGATTTACAAGATGTTTTGGCACTATCAACAGCTGATTTAAGATTTACAGATTACATAGTACAACATGTTACAGGCCATGATGAGAATGAAACGAGTGAAACAGGTGAGTCATTAGCCTGTGTCACATCTGGAAATTTTCTTCGTAGCCTGCGTCACATCCGAAATTTTCTTCGAATTATTTACGAAGAAAATTCCGGATTTGACGCATGCTAGTGAGTCATATACAACAAACAACTTTAAGGGTTTAAGGCTTTATTACACATCAAACAAGAACATCACCCGGTGCTGTTGTGGGAAAAATCTGAAAATTCAAATGATAAATTTTGTTATGACTTTAGGAGTTTCTTTTTTAATAGATGATATAGTCCATTTAACCCATGAATACAAAACTTTATATGTTAATATTGTTTTGTTTTTAGTATCCAACTATGCATTGACTATAATGAAGTATGTTGCATCGGTCAAAGTGCAACCATTCTGATAATTGATTTGGCAAATCTAGTGACGGTGGGAGAAAGGGGAGGGGAAGAGAGAGGTTTCATCACGGTCACAGCTGAAACGTCATTACTGAGGCAATCGAGGCTGCAAGGTTCAAATTTGAATAATCCTATAAAACTATCTTGCAGCCTACTGTGTTGTGTTTGACCGTTGAAACGTTATAAGGATAGTGTTGAAAGGGAAGAAGATTGCATCTATTAGATACCTCTTACTTATCCTCGACACACACATGTCGAGGGCAAGAACACATCCCACCCAAGACGGGTTCCTGGTAGATCTCAGCCCGTAAGCCGTCTGCACATTCCACCCATTCCATGGGACAAATGGGTCTACAGACGGTGACCCCCATGTCTTTACACACACATGATTCCCTACACCACTTGTCTGCAAATGTCTCTCCCACTTCGTAGAATGAGCCGCGGYGAATACAGCCTGAAGAGAAAGAAATGCACCAAGATTACTATCGTCGTTGCGAAAAGTAGAATTCCTTTCTACTTTTGGCAACGATCGTGTCTCCGTTGTACCGTGTAGACACTCTTGCAACTTGTGTCCCAACGCTGTTGCGGGACAAGTTGCAGAGAAAATTGCTCCGTGTAATAGAGCCTTAAGGGCCTTTTTTCTTTATACCCTGAAACAATCTCAGCTATCCTAATTAATCAGTCTCAAATGAAACATCTTTCTCGTATTTCAACGTCAACTTTCTATAAAGACTTTATTACCGGCAAACGAGCGATTAAATACGTAGAAAACTAACTAGCGAGTAAACTAGAGCTTAGTCAATGTATGAAGCATATTTTTACTCTTTTTTTCCAAAATTTGAATGTTTACTCCGACGAAAAACAAACCACCAAGTCAAGTCAAGTATACGTTTTTTTWAAAAGATGTTTAAGTTAGGTACTTATATTACAGTTACTGTACAGCACGTACAGTACAACATGCTGTAACTCTGAAATGTCTTCCCATCGACTTCCAGGATTTCATCCGATCATAACGCGTAGTTACGGTACGACTACAGAACGGCTACGAATTTGCCAAGAACTTGCCGTCGTGTTTCCCACTCATGCAAAAACCGCTCTAAACAAGCAGGCGATTGTGTGCGAATGCCACATCTTTAAACTAATTTCCATTTCTTGAAAAGTATATTTTAGGGAAAAAAGCGAGGAAAAAATCAAGAAAAAAAGAAAATAAATTCAGCCATTTGTTACCTGGGGGTGGTGGTGGGGGGAGAGGAAACTTGAATCTTGGAGGACTTGCTGGGGAAAAAGAAAAAAGCCTTCAGTCATTCCGAATTAAAAAAAAATAGGTACGATTTTGTCTCAATTAACTTCGATAATTAACATTTATAATATAGAATCATTTGATTTGTTTTGGCTCTCAGTTTTACTAACTAAAGGGATTACATTCATTTTGTATTATCTTTTTTGGTATTAATCAAACTTTTCTTTCCTGAGGACAAGAAAGACAGGTTTAAGATGATTGAATTAGCTATATTTACACCGGACAAACGAGCGCTCGCTGAACTATTTCTGCCACCGCAACGGCTTTTCTTTCTTTCGTCACAATTCTGCGCTAACCTGAAGCGCCATTAATAGATGTTTTTTTTTATATATAAATTTGAAATATAACACAATTCTAAGCTGAATATCAAAGAATAGGTTGTTTCTATTTATTTTTTCCGAGCTATTTATTTCTACCTTTGCTAGAAACGTACGAAGACGCAGCGACCAACAAAACAGTTAGCAACAAGAAGAGTTTCCCAGACATCTTGGTCAATCTAAAGAAATCTAAAATATTAACACATTTATTGTAAATAAAAGTAATATTTCAAGTGAAGCTGGACTGGAATTTTTCCTTCGAGGAGATAAAAACAAACCGTTATCAACAATGAAACAGAAAAAAATGCACGAAAAGATTCTGAATATTATTTCTTTGTTCATTGTTTTTTTGTGGCCCAGAAATTCATTTTTCAACACGAAAAAATTCTGCACTTAATTTTAGTTTTAACTTTTATTTGGTTTCCGAAGCACACACAATAGCCTCTCGAAGATCGTTAAAATTTCTACGCCAATGTTATCCTTGTCTAGTGTAAAAAGTATTCTAACCTCACCTGGGTTTTTTTTTTTTTCAATTTAATTTTTTGAACCACAAATTAATTTCTTAACTCACAAAAAAATTCTGAATTTTATTCTATAAAATCTGGTTCCCGAAGTTTCTAGCTACCTACGTCAATTTTATCCTTGTCTAGTGTAAAAAGTACTAATTTCACCTTTTTTTTTTTGTCGTTCCACAATTTTGCACCTTGAAAAGTCAGAGTAACCAGCGATGAGCAACACGACTGTTACAGCAGAATCCAACAGAGCCGCACTAAAACGTTTACGGATTTTCCACCCCCTCTCATTAATTTACCCTGTATTTTTAATTATCTGTAAGATTTTTTCTTCACAGATATCTGCGAGTTTATTTCGTTAATGAATTTGTTGATCAAGGAAGCGAATCATGCCAAGAGAGAAAGCAAGTTTGTCTTAATCTGATAATAAAACGGAAAAGCTCTCGGCGGATTTTGTAAATTCATATTAATTGATTTTTCCTGTGATCATTAAACGTGCTATCGTACAATAGGCGACAAAATGACTAAGGAATTAGTATTTATGAATATAAGGAACAAAACTTAAACAAAATTCTCACAAAGGGCTCATATAAAACTCCGATTTTCCAAGAAATATTTACGCGAAACTTCGAAGTAAATGCTAATTTGTCCATGATAAAGTTGATTATTTTTCATAATTTCCGTTGTTCGAAAGTGAGAACGGTTCTTAGGAATGCAATCTTGATTGCTATCAAGCTAGTGTTTTTGGTGTTTTAGTTTTATATTTATAGTAAAGTATGGCGGTATTGAATCAAAGCAAAATTCTGCGGGATGCGGCATCAAAATATTTTGGTTACCAAACAATAAATCGTCAGAGATAGCTGTTTTCTAAAAATAGCTATTTTTAAAACAATGGAAAGTTGGATAGAATCTTTGTGTGTGTTCAGAAATGACTTTCTGGTTGAAAAAATGAAATATTTTTTAAAAATGGATTCACTTTTAAGAGAAAATGCTATCCCTGGAGATTGACCTCTTTCTCTCTTTTTTTTTTTTTTTCTTTTTTTTTCCTTTTCGCTTCTCTTTTCTCTCTTTCTCTTTCTTTCTCATTTCTTCTCTATTTTTTTTCTATTTTTCTTTCTCTGTCCTTTTTTTATCTTTTCTTTTCTTCTCTCTCTTCTCGCATACTAAGCCTGAGTTGACAGTGACAGATTTCATGGTATGTGAACTGTGTCAACYGTGAGCTTGTCATGTCGGCATCATTTCCTTCACTTTAACCTAAATTTAATTTTCCAAAGGAATCAAACGGCTGTTTTTCCAGCTCGTTTATTAATAATCTATCTTTAATTCCAGCCAATTATCGTAAAACAAAGATGTCGTTAGTGTTTTCTAGAATCAAATCCTCTGCCATTTTGGTTCAGTATTTTGTTTGTCCGTTTTGTTTACAGGGAAGCGGAGTATTTTCCTATTCTAGGTAATCGTTTGGATCATAACCTTTCAGCTTCTTTCACGATGCGAATCAAAATGTAATTAGACAGACTCAATGTTTACAGTAATTGCTTGACACAGGCGCAAAATGCAATCTCGAAATCTCGAAGGAAAGGAAAATTAGAGTGCGATATTAGCATCCAAAGTTCAACCATTTTTTAAGCGCGTGCCAGCCCCCTTACTACTAGGGTCAACGTCCGAGACAACAGCCTGGCTTTTGTACATACACATATATAAATAGCCCCCCTACCCACCCACCCACAAGCACACTCTCTTACTCACACACAAAACTGGATGACAAAAATTTGGTTTCAAAAATCTTTTGAATTCGATTCATTGTATTTAATCGCTAATATTATGGTCGATAATGTTATCAGCTTTAAAGATCCTATTATGACCTTCTGATATGCTTCCGATCTTTGGATATTAAGTTAGAAGTTTCAGTTCAAGATACCACTGTGTGATCATAATCTACTTCATACCCCATTATGATCATTATGCAGCTCACACATCTAGTTATGATTCCAAAACAAAATGGGTTTTTGGCTTCCGTCGATCAAATGGTTAACGGTTCCAGTTAGTACTCTTAAAACCAGACATCATTCATTCATCCATTCATCCATTCATTCATTCTTTCATTCATTTTTCATTCGTTTGTTCATTCGTTCAATGATTCATTCATTCATTAAACTCCCACTTATCCGTTCATTCATTCATTTATTTACTTACCCTCAATATTCATCTCTTTCTGTTCTATGATAGGATGGGACGGGAGTGAAGAATGGATAAGAATGCAGTTCAAGGTTTATCTTCTGTCGTTGTTATCTACTGTCAGTCGTTCAGGTAAACAAGCGCTAAAGAAAAGAAAACAGCCCAAGGCGCGATCAAGGCTGGCCTACCCCTTTCACCTCTGGGGTCTCGTGTTTGATTCTCATACTCGTCATCACATACAAGGCACGATCAAGGGTTGCCTACGCCTTTCACCTCTGGGGTCTCGTGTTTGATTCTTATACTCGTCATCACATACAAGGCGCGATCAAGGGTGGCCTGCAACTTTCATCTCTGGGGTCTCGTGTTTG